>JAWNNJ010000736.1:0-14890 GCA_035045125.1 Hypselothyrea guttata | reverse complement strand
CAAGTGCGGCAAATTGTCTGTGGCATATGTTCGCTGTTTCTTATCCGATCGTAATAAAATTCACAGCGTCGATAGAGAATGTCATAAACTAGTTAAATACCAAATTACAAATCAATAGATTTAAAACTGTGGCTACAGCAGCTTTTCGCGGTTTGCGGGGAAGGGGGGGAGGTATCTAAAATCTAAAACAGACTCGTGCTGCTTACTGAATCGGGGAACCTTAAGTCTCCCGAATATGGTGTCTCTAGCTCTTATAGTTGCTGAGATCTAGGTGTTCATACAGACAGACGGACAGACAGACAGACAAACAGACAGACAGACGGACATATCTATATCGACTCGGCTTGTCGTCCTAATAAGAATATATATACTTTGTGGGGTCTGCCACGCCTCCTTCTGGGTGTTACACACATTTTCCTTCTTGCACTAAACTAATAGACCCTTTTTACTTTTTTTAAAGTAAAGGGTCTAAATATTTAAATTATAAACTGTATTTGCGAGCGCGCAGCGCGAGCTGTGGCACAGGGTTTAAGACAGACGGGCCCGTCCGACTGATCTGCTCCGCCCATTCTGGTTTTCAGTTATGACACTCTTCAAATAAAAGCGATATTCTAGATCAGGACAACAAACTATATCGGTCTAGCCATGTTTGCCTGTCTGTACGAACGCTGAAATTTGGAAAACTACACGAGCTAAAGTAGCCTCTTTAGTTACATAGGTGTGTAACACTTCAAATGTTGGATGCCACGCCCACTTTACGCTCTAATGGATAAAACCCAATAGCAAGCGATTGAAATCGAAATTGAAATCGGTTAAATAAGAAAATAAATATTAAAGCATCGTACGACATAAAAACTAAAGCAAATATTGCTGATGCGCTTCAATATTTTATTGAACTGTACCCTGGATAAAAACTGAGCTAGTTGTATGATGCAAACGTACAACTGTACGAAACCGATTAAAAAAAAAGCGGGATGATCGTAACTTGTGTAGTCTGTCATGCCTCCTCCTTCTGCCTCTGCAGGGTATACAATTGTAGACTAGAACCGATAGTCATTTAATTATCCTAATTACTGCAGCTCGTTACTTCCAAAAATTGTCAAAAAGAACTTTGAAATTTTATTGTTGCTCTGTACTCCATTAAAAAATGTATTGTTTGTTTGTAATAATCGATTAATTTTCAAGCCAATCGTCTCGTTTGTGCCTTGCAGCATTACGAAGATTCAGTTAATAAAATTAAAATAAAACAATATATGCATGTATGCATGTCGAATATCTATTAGTTTGTACTAATAAAACTCAAAAGTAAATGCATATGAAGCGCAATTAAGAAAATTAAATAATAAATTTAGCAAAACGTTCAAAATTTGTATTAGGGCGTAAGCAGATTCTTTTTCTTAATAGCTTAGTCCTATATTATTAAGTATGTAGTTTGTTTTCCCAATAGCTATCGGCATGCCACCACATTACGATATAGTTGAAGTTGAATTGTAGAATGAATATCGTAAGAAATATCACAAGCATAAGCAAACAATTTGACAAGTCCAAAAGCAATTTTTTTAAATTGATTCAATCTAAGCAAAAAAAAGATTGATATTCCATATTAAACTTGGTATAGGTGTTGTTTTATAGAAATATAATCGATAAGCAAGATTCTGGTGTCAGATGCACATTTTAAAATTTAAATCAATGGCTGCGTTCACGGCCGTTGCGCTCCATGGAGCGATAACTCGATAAATTTTTACATTTTCAAATTTAAACAGCTGTGTTCGCTGCATGGAGCGATAATTTTATCCAATGGAGCGCAAAAATTTTATGCTACATGCGCTCCACGAGATTTTACAGTTAAGCCACATTTAGGGTTGCAATTTTCGGAAAATAATCGTTATCGGTTAATCGCTCCATGGAGCGCAACGGCCGTGAACGCAGCCAATAATAATCTTTATCGATATATCATAATTGTTAGTTAAATATCGATACCAATCTGATATCGCCATTTGCGGTAGGGGTGTATCGCAAGAAATACAATTAAGCAATCGAGTTTGCCAACAATCGATAAGCACGCTTTTGTTGTCAGTGTAAATCGTGTGTGCAAGAACAGCGTGTTTGTATTACATACATCTGTAAATTTTTTAAATAAGCTAAGGTGAAATATATTTTCAAAATATTATTATTTTGTTTATACACACTGTGAACGTGCAGAGAACATATAATACAAGCGAGGAAAGAGCTTTAGCTTTAACACACCAATTCTTAGCGTAAAACGCGTGTAAAAAAGGTTCTACACCAGATTGTTGCGGCGGATCGTTTTGTGTAAATTCGCTTGAAAAGAACTTAAAATTTATAATGGGGAACTGACAAATGCTTGCATCACTTATGCATAAGACCATTCGACGGCAACAAATACAGTTTGCAGAATTGATAAAAATGCCGCAAACAAAAACAAAACAATACACAGCCAAACGGCGAATGATGCCGTTAATGTATTTGATGGCTTGTAGATGTGTGTGTGTGTGTGTGTGGGTGTCGCCGCGTTTAATCAAATTTGATACGGACTCCAAAATCGATTGAGATAGATGTTTGTTATATGCAAACACGCTTGAATGAAACTATTAAAATTATATGATATCAAATGCAATTAATTTACACTAAACACTCATCGATGCATATGTATGTATGTATGTATGTGCGAACGCGTGCGTTGTGATGCTTGGACTGCAAGAAAGTCGCATTTGTTGTAGAATGCAACCGACGGCATATGATATCGCATTAGTTTCGTTGTGATTGAGTTTTCTTGGAAATTGATGTTGGGTTTTATTGATAATATCGCAAAAATTGGTAGCATTTTAGTTGTGCAAAGGGTGGCAACCCTGTCGGCATTTTGCACTTGTGTTCGAGCAGCTGTTCATCAATGTTGTTGTTGTTGGTGGTGGTACCTAGCTCTCTCTCTCTAACTTTTTTGTTTATCGCATTATGGGAGAGTTTTTGTAAATGTGTGTGTTAATGCGCGGGAGAGCGTGAAAAATTTAAATCAATTTATTTACATAGCACTTTAACAGTGTTGCCAGAAAAAGCCAGATTCGAATTACAAAACACGTCAAACAAAAATTAAATTAAATAAAGGTTCAATCAATATAAAATATTAAAAATATACTTTTAATTAAAATAGATGTATGATAAGCATAAATTGAATTTTGCAACTAGCTGCCAATTGCCAATAGCACATTAAAAGTAAAAGATTGTTAATTAAGCCATTAGAAATAACTGTTTAATAAAAAGCAGTAGCTAGCAAATTGATGCGATAATATTTAAGTTTACCAACTCAGATCGAAAAAGCCAAACTCTGGTGCAGGCTGGCCACACTGTTTTAGCGGCACATGCTCTCTCTCCATTGTTGTGCTCATCTGCTGTGCTCTCTGAGCGCAATCGCCTGCTGGTTTTTGTGTTTTCGACGCTGGCGCTGTCTTTGCATTCGCATTCGCATTCCCATTCGCTTTATTATCGTTCTCGCGACGACGACGAAGAATTCTTAGCCGTATTCTTCTTCTTCGTCCTGTGTAAATAATTGTAATTTAAATTCAATAAAAACCACGCAAACTAATCAAATAAGCAGACGAGCGTCATTCGCGCCTCTCTACCAAATCTCATTAAGTGCAAGTGTAAGTGCCCAGCACAATTAATGTTTACAAATCCAGCAAATCGAAAATAAAACTCAATTCGTTCTCGTTCCGAGACACACTGTGCTCCTCTGCCTGCCTCTTTTTACATTGTCATTGCCTTCTCCTTTGCTCGTTGCGACTGCGGCGGCGGCTGCAAAAATTTGTTATATATGTTGTATATGTGTGTATGCACACAGACACACACAGGCTTATGTAAAAATTGTGCGTGTGTTATGTACGTATGTGTACGTACATGCGTATGTAAATCCAGACAAGCAGCGGCCATATATGTACGTATATATACTTTGCATATATAGAGGCTTGTATAAATAGTCGCAAAATACAGCGAAAAATTCAATTTTGTGTGGCGCTGCACAAAACAAAAGGTAAAAATCAATTAAAAGCTCCCTTTTGTGCGTGCCTCCCGTCGGCCTGCCGTTGGTTCTTAGCTGCCTGCAAAAAAATGTATTTTTCCGATTGACTCGAAACTGCTCACAAGAGCATCTTACTGTGCGTGTGCGTGTGTGTGTGTGTGTGTGTGTGTCGCTGTCCGTTCGTCCATTGTCCGCCGTGCCTTGTGTCTCTCTCTCTTCCTTGTCAACGGCAGCCATTTGCTTCTTCTCTATATTTGCACGGCAGTTTTAATTTCGTTTTTTCTTTCGTTTTGTTTCGCTCAGTGTGCCTCCGACTCTCTGGCTCTCTCGGCGTCTGCCTTGCATTTGTACACAAGAATTTTCCCAATAAGAGCGTTTATGTCGCGGTCGCCGCCGACGCACACATAAACAAATCGGAAAGCGTCGACTATATAATTTCATAACTATTTGCGAATTATTTGGCATCAAATGTTGTGTCTCCGTTGTATGGTTTTAACTTGTAAATATTTATATATGTATATATGTATACATATATGTACAATACACATTGACATGCACATATTTGCTTGCACTTGCCACGCCCCCTTTTTATGTTGCTTTGCGCATCGTTCCTTTTATGCTCTTGCTCTTCTGCTGCTTTTGTTTTTTACATGTCTCTTTTTGAGCGTTTATCTTTGTTTGTTTTTGTATTCGACTGTGCGTGCGTGTGCGTGCCTCTCTGAGCCTGTGTGCGTGCGTGAGCGTAACCAAGTGATGACCCCCTCCCCTACACCAGACG
This sequence comes from Hypselothyrea guttata, assembly GCA_035045125.1. Lineage (NCBI taxonomy): Eukaryota > Metazoa > Arthropoda > Insecta > Diptera > Drosophilidae > Hypselothyrea > Hypselothyrea guttata. Next base: position 10,079 of record JAWNNJ010000736.1, on the reverse strand, counting down.
ACGCTGCGGTTTCGCACGCTGCACTTGTCTTTTGCTGTTGCTGCTGCCTCTGCTTGTCCGCTCTCTTTGTGCTGAGTGTGTGTGCGTGTGTGTGTATGTGCTTGTGTTGGTGTGCGTGAGCTGGTTGTGGATTCGAAGGGGGGTCAGGGTGTGTGCAGGCCGTCGCCGGGGTTTCCTCTGCTCGCGCGCATATAAACAACATTGAGCAGAGAAAAAACAAGACGATGGACGCTTGCTTACATATTTTGTAACTTAACCTCAAAACTTGCGACCACTGCCGGCTGCTGCTTTTCTCTTCTTCTTCGTTTTGTTGTTGTTGTGAGTGTGTGTGTGTGTGTGTGTGTGTATGTATGTATGTTAATTTATATGTTTTTCGTTTAGTCGTCCCGCAGTTTTATTGTTGTTGTGCTTCGGTCTCATCGGCTGCTGTCGGTTTCTTTTTCGTATTTTTCGCGCATGATTCAGCGTCGTCGCGTTGTTCTTTGCAACTGCCACTTCTGACGTTTCTGTCTCCTGCCTTCTGCCGTTTCTGCTTCTTCTCTTTTGTCCGCTTGCACGTTTTCAGCTTTGTTATTGTTTTCGCAATGGGAGCAGAGCCATTCATTTATTTATACATATTGCCTTATTATTTTAAGCTTTTGTTTCGCACATACGCATACATATGTATAAACATAATATGTACGTACATATGTATGTAAATACATCCATACATATTCTTTGACTGGTTATCTATATCTGTCTGCCTGTGGCCCTTGTGTTATCTTGGTCTCTGTACCATGACCAGCTCAAAGTTGCTACAGTGGACATTGTCATTGAAAGTGGATCCAATATTCAACAATAAATGAGTTTCAAGAAAATCGCATCAATCTTAAGATTTTGTTCTCCCTTTTATATATTTGTTTATTTTAATATTTCTAATAACTTATACCATAGAGATATTTCAAATTTCTACAAATTATGTTCAAATGGATTTATACAATGCTAGATACGATGAATATAAAACATTTTATTGAAAATTATTGTGTTTTTAATAAGTAGTAACATTTGTAAGATTCTTCCCTTCTCCATAAATCCACTAATCGAATTTTATATATTCTCTTCTCATTACAGTTTGTGTATATTCATCATTAAACGTCGTGTAAATTAAATTCATTCTAATTATAATTCAAAGCAACAACCCCAATAACAACTGCAAATAATTAAATCTCAATTGATCTGTAAAAAATAAAATTATTATTTAATCGATTCTCATACATAATAATTCTATCCATTGCAAATGAAGTTGGTTTCTTTGGTTTAACTGTGTAAAGTAATTCATAATTTATTTTTAATGTGTAAATTTGTGTAAAAAAAACCCAAAAATATATCAAGCTAAAAATGCAGCCATTTTTTTGAGTGTATTGAGTGTACGACAAATATAATTAAACCGCTGTAAATTAAAATTAAATGATGTAAGTGTGGTTTCTGTGCATGTTTTATCCAACAACGATTAAAATCAAACAAACACAAATTGAAGCAATTCGAATTGCAGTCGTCCCACTGTGATTGACGCGACGTGTAATTTTAAATTGTGGCTTTAACGTAACGTAAGCGGTACGTCAGCCGTACCGTAACATCGGAGTGAGTTTTAGACTGCATTGTGCTCGTCTCGTGGCCGTTTTGTCCTTTGCCCCCGCTATTCCGTTTCATCAAGTAATTTTTCTGCAATACGCGCCAACCGATTCGCTCAGTAGCAGCAAAAAGCCGCCAAAATTGAGCTGTTAAGCGCCCCCACAATTTCGATATCGACGGTAGTGCCACCGACGTCGCCATCGCCGCAGCCGCAGGCGCACCAACAGGCGCCGTATCCGCAGCAGCAGCAACATTACGGACCACCTCCGCTGCCGCCACCGCCCTCTTCATACTTTCAGCACCTGCAACAACACCAGCAGCAGCAGCAGCATCAACAACAGCAGCAGCAGCACCATCAGCAACAACAACAACAATTGCAACACATGAAGTTTCTTGGCGGCAACGATGATCGCAACGGACGTGGAGGCGTCGGCGTTGGCCCTGATGCCATCGGCTCACGTGGCGCCACCTCTCAGGATGTGGATGCCGCCAGTGCTGCAGCAGCCGCTGCGGCCGTGGGCTACGTATTCCAACAGCGTCCGTCACCTGGGAGCGCTAGTGGTGGAGTAGGACCTGTAGGATCCACACTGCACGATGCTGCCGCCGCCGAATACGCTGCACACTTTGCCCAAAAGCAACAACAAACCCGCTGGGCCTGCGGCGATGAGCAAGGCATTGATGTGAGTATATCAAGAACAAGAATCGATCAATCAATAAATTTTGATTATATGTGGGCAACTTAGTCGAGACTCTATACGGGTATTCGTTTTGGATCGTCTAACATCTACTATATTAATTTCAGGGGTTTATTTAGGGTCAGTATAAAATGTTTTTTTCGTAGGGAGAAGTCGTATTACAACGATAACCATAGGAAGAATTACTTTGGAGTAACCTAGTCTGCGACTCTTGTTTAACTGTCGTGCTTAGCTAACTCTATGAAAAGCAAGGAAAATCATAGAAAATGTCTGCTCAAAATATGGATCAACGAAATATGCAAATCGCAATATTTTGCATTTGACCAAATTGCAAACAATTCAAAATTGTTTCTTAACGAGTTCTAAAATGTTTTCAATTGATTTAAATTCGTTATTTGTTGTTTTAGTAGTTTAAAAGGGGGGGGGGGGAGGTATCCAAAATCTAAAACAAACTCGTGCTGCTTACTGAATGGGAGAACCTAAATCTCAAATATGGTGTCTCTAGCTCTTATAGTTGCTGAGATCTAGGTGTTCATACAGACAGACAGACAAACAGACAGACAGACGGACAGACGGACATGGCTATATCGACTCGGCTTGTCGTCCTGATCAAGAATATATATACTTTGTGGGGTCTGCCACGCCTCCTTCTGGGTGTTACACACATTTCCTCTTTGCACTAAACTAATAGACCCTTTTTACTTTTTTAAAGTAAAGGGTCTAAAAACGATCAATTTTAACGTTTTGTTTTTAAACGTTGTCTCTTTAAAAAAAATTCAAATCATCTTTGAAAAAAATCAAACCCATTTTGAAGAGGCATCAATGCACAAGATTTTAAATTTTGTTGCATTAAAATATTGCCACTGGATTCGATGAAATTTGCGATTGAGTTGGTTGACCTCAAAATGCCACTACCATTTTTGTCCCATCAGAAATGACTTGAATTTTTCAATTTTCTGAAAAATGAAAAGTTACCCAAAATCAATCTTTCCACCAATGAAAGAGCTAATTAAATGCTATATGTTATGCCTTTCAGAAAAAAATGGCTTCCTTTTTACAGTTATTTTACTTTAAACGCGTACGAATGTCTCGAACGCCACTGTGGAAGTGCTTATATTTATTAAGTTTCCTGTTATGTAAACATAAATAAATTCACTATTTTTGTTAATTTAAAAACATTTTTACAATGTCTTTCCTAAATATTTTCCAACATCAATGATAATAACATAAAAATCTCCCGGGCTATCGCCCGCAAGCCATGACAGTCGGGCAAGCCCGACTGTCTTATACCCTGTACCAAAGTTCAGCCTTGCTTGTACAGTATTCTATTTGAAATATATTTTGAATCTAATTCAATTTATATTCCGAATACCAACTTTCTATGTTGAATAAAAATATTTTATTTATATTATTTCGCCGCTCAAATCCGCTAACGATTAATAAATATAATCAATACCCAGGGAACACCACGAGGAGGCCTATGATATATCGGGATATTATTATATCGCTCGTTTACCAGAAGAGTGTCATAACTCAAAAAAGTGCGTTTCGAGATAAACGCGTTTAAAGTTTTCAAGCGCCATGTATCTCCATACAAGGTGGAGGGACATATTCTCTTCTCACGCTGTGTGTATTGAAGATAGGATAATGAAATTTTGACACAAGATAGATTAATATTCAACGAAGATTACTGCATCATTAACTCAAAAATCGCGTTTTTTGAGTTATGACACTCTTCTGGTAAACGAGCGATATGTAGCATAGCCTACTACTACTTACATATACATCAAAATTAAATTAAAAAAAAAAACATATCTTTAATTAATCATAATTCTTTTAATAATGGACCGATATAATTGAAATTTGCAAAATTGGTAGATATTAATCATCTCCACAGTTCGTAGAAGAAAGAATTTATTTAGATAGATTTATATGTCTTAAATTTGTCAATGTATTATATTTATGGCCATTATTCACGGCAGGGGCATGGCATCCAAACATTGAAATAAACTTATTCTGCGTATTGTATACACCTTTAAAAAATGACCAAAACGGCTGCTCTAGCTCTTATAGTTGCTGAGATCGACGCGTTCATCCAAACAGACGGACAGACAGACGGACATCGCTAAATCGACTCATCTCGTCTCGCTCGATCAAGAATATATATACTTTGTGGGGTCTGCCACGCCTCCTTCTGCCTGTTACATACATTCTGACAAAGCTATTAACCCTGTTTTTCCTATTTTTGAAAATGTCACGCACCCTTTTTTTAAAACCGGATATCAAGCGTAATATTCAACAATAGAAGTTGGTTATTCATAATATATAGTTTCTTTCATTATATTGACCTATCCTGGAAAGCTTATTAAAATTGGTTAGTAAACACAGGAGATATTAACGAAACAATATTGCAGGCGTTGCAGCGCAGCCATTAAAGCTGGCACACATAAAAAAGGAAGAAGAAGAAGCATGGCTACTACGCTTCGTGTTGCAGTTTTATAGAATTATATCTAGAATATAGGGTACTGGGTGTTCTACCGTCGGGCCTGTCCGACTTATCTGTCCCTTTCAAATTTGTTTACCCATTTTTAATGGGTACAGGGTATAAAACGGGAGCAGAAGGATCAGAATACTTAATGGATAAGAGCCCAATGCTTTAGAAACACAATCTGCAATTCTATTATGTGAGGATAATAAGACTCTAAACCTTTTTTGAGTAACGATCTGCCGTGACTTTCTGATGATATTAAATTCAAAGTTTAGTCCATTTAGTTGAGAATTGTACACTAAAACCCATATTTAAAATCGTGTTAGATCGCGTTCGTGTAAAGCTATAATTTACTCAACGATTTGCTTCTTTGCAGAATCCGGATAAATGGAAGTATAATCCACCAATGAATCCGGCTAATGCGGCACCTGGAGCCCCGGCCGGAAATGGCAGCAACGGCGGGCCCGGCCCCATTGGCACCATTGGGATGGGCGGTGGCAGTGCTTTGGGTGGCATGAGTGGCGCCAGTGGCACAAACGGTGGACTGCATCATCCATCGATGGCAGCAGCAGCGGCCAATATGGCAGCCATGCAACAGGCCGCCGCGGTGGCCAAACATCATAATCACATGATGTCACAGGCAGCTGCAGTGGCTGTGCAACATCCACAACAACAACAACAGCATCCACAGCAACAGAATGCCCAGGGACCGCCGCATCATCTCATGGGCGGTGGCAACGGATTGGGCAACGGCAATGGCTTGGGTGGACTGGGCCAGCCTCATCCCAGCCAACATCAGCAGCAGCAACAACAGCAGCAACAGGTGCAACAACATCAGCAACAGTGCCCTAGTCAGGGACAGACCCATCCGGGCCAGCACCAATACAACTCAAATCTGCTGAGCCACGTTATGAACAACCAAGTGGCAGCTGCCGTCGCCGCAGGCGCCGCAATGGGCCACATGCCACCTTATGCTCAATCCGCTGCTGCCAACAGCATGTACGATCACCATGCCGGTGCCATGCATCCGGGTATGAACGGTGCCATGCAGAAGCCACCACCACCAATGGGGCCGCCCGGTGGACCACAGGACTTTGTCTACATGGGCGGACAGCCCCATGCTGCTGCCATGGGCGCAGCTCTGATGCCCCCTCAGAATCAATACATGAACAATTCAGCAGCTGCTGCTGCTGCTGCCGCTGCAGCTGCCGCCAATCGAAACGCAGCGGTGAGTACATTGTGTTAATATTTAAAACTAATTGGGGATATTCCCCAACTAAAGCAGGCATCACAGATAGCAGTTACACAGCTCTTTGCTATAATTAATAATGCGTCTTTTTTTGTTTCTCTTGTGATTGATAAATAATAAAGATGTGTAAAAGCTATTCGGTGGCTAAAATCCCATTTATAATGGATAGTTTCTCGTAGATAGAATTATGTTGATACTTATTAATTTCTAGCATCTGTTAGGCAACATTTTTGTATATGCCCAGCTCTCTGTAGGAGCAGACACCGATTTCTGGGATCTTACTTTCTCAAAGATATCTTAGACCTCCAAACAGCTTTCAAAATTCATCGAAGCCACCGGATGGTTTTATTAGTCTCTACCCCGAGTAGGAAGGATCACGCCCACTGTATTACAACGGGCCTTATGTGGCATAAGTGAGGTGGAATTTGTTTCCGTTAATACCTAACCTAAACTAGGCAACTTTTTTGTGTAGAAATGCGAGTTATAGAAGCTCTCTTTCATGAGCTCCAATTTACGAACACATTTTTATGGGTACATGGTATAAAAATACTAAAAATATGGATTAAAGTGCATTCGTGTTATAACCGACAATTTCATTTTTGTCCACTTTCGGGAATAGGCGTGGCATCTAATAAATGAAGAAAACTTGATCTGCGTATAGTTTATGTAAATGTGTCTACATTATGAATTTGATATCCAAGTTATTGTGCTATTAAAGCATATTGTTTATGTTGAATGCCACAGATGTTTAATTTATCGGATTGGTTATTTTGACATTGTATTGTAGAGCGTTTTCACCCTCAATAAATAAATGTTTTGATTTATCTACATGTTTTGGTTTATCTACACTTAAGCTAAGTTTTTTCACACTTGTTTTTTTTATTGTTATTATATTACATTAAAAAGCGTCTACAATTTGTTTTGAAGTTTGTTTTGCACTTTTAGCTTAGCAGTTTTGGATTTTATTGGTTTGCTTATGAGTTTGGGTTAATCAATAGCTCTATTGTTAGTGTTGTTGTTTGTTTTGGCTTGGCTTTTATGGATCGTTAAAGCATTATACATACTTCATATATATCTATGGGGTAAGAACCCATCAAGCTATAGCCGTTAATTTCAAAGTTTGTTTTTTCTTTCTCATATTTATATTTTGTTAATGTTAGTCCTTTAAAGTTTCACATAATGCCTATGTGAATATATAACGGAAGATACTATATGCGTATAGTTCATATATAGGGTGATTTTTTAAGAGCTATCGGAAAGTTTTTCAAATAAAAACACATAAAATTCTTAAAAATGCCTGAAATCTTTATTTGAATCGATAGTACGGTCCATATAATTTAATGTTTGAAGATTATTTCATGCAAATGTTGACCGGGACTACGCCTCAAATGGTCCATCCGCTTAGTCTAATTTTGGCATAATCTTTCCAACATTTCGGCCCGTATCTCACGAATAAATGGTTCAATGTTGTTTTTCAATGCGTCAATTCAAGCTGGCTTGTCTGTATGGACATGACCTTTAACATAGCCCCACAAGAAATAGTCTAAAGGCGTTAAATCGCACGATCTAGGCGGCCAATTGACCGGTCCCGAACGTGAAATAAATTGTTCACCGAACTCGCCTCTCAATAAGTCCATTGTTGCGCGTGCTGTGTGGCATGTGGCACCGTCTTGTTGAAACCATATGTCATGCAAGTCAAGCTCTTGCATTTTGGTTGTTAAGTTGATGAGTAAGAGAGGCCCAATAGCTGCGAACGGCGACGAATCGATAATTGATCCTCATCATTAACACTGGCCGATACAGCTGCGATATTTTCTTCAGTTCGCACTCTACGTAAGCGTGTTGGTGGTTTAATGTCCAGCAATGTAAATTTGGTGTGAAATTTAGTCACAATTGACCGAATAGCCGCTTCAGTGGGTCGATTAGACTGAGCATAAAATGGAACGATGAATTTTCTTAACAGAGCATTCACTTTGATAATAAAATTCAATTATTTGCAAGCTTTGTTCGTTTGTAAGACGATTCATGGTTAAATTATAGATCAAGCTGAAGGTGTTTGACACTGAACCAAAACATTAAACGTGCGTTAACTGTTTAAAATAGGGTAACCAAAAAGATAATAGCTAAAAAATCACCCTATACAAACAAATTGATATGTGAAACAATAATTGTTTTCATGTATGTGTTTGCACAATATTTTGAAATTCACATCAATTGACGAAGTTCAATAGAATATAGTCAAAAGCTCAAGACATGTCGGTTGAAAAAATACTTAAAATACTTATTAGAACGTCAATAAATAGTTAAAAGGTAGAGCTATAAAAACTGTAGTGAAAGATCATGAAAATAAAACAAAATACAAAAAAGTGAAAAAAAAAATTTTTTTAAATTGTAAATAAATTTAAAAACATTTAATAAATTTACTTCCAGAGCTATTTGTGTATATTCCATTGTCAAGACATCTAAACCTTTATTATTTTATAGTCATAAATATTTGTTTTTTTTTTTAATTTCTTTAAATTCTGCATTTCGTTTTCTTGTTCATTGTGTCTCAGATGCTTCGCTCTTTGCCGTGCGTTGTATTTGAGACTAGTTTTTCATCTCTTTTTGCACTGCAATAGCTTTTGCAATTAAAGACTGTTTTCTGGTTCTCTGTACTCGGATAGAATGCATTCGTGTCGTACTCTTACTGCCTTATATGTTTGTACATGGGTATGTCTATGTACGTTGCATGACACGGCCGGAGGGGCACAATAAGTTCGCATTAATATATAAAAGAATTTCATACTCGACTTGGACTTAATGGGATCTTGTCTATGTGCAGTTCTACAAGTTTTAGCCATGCTTGATTTATTTCTTGCTGTTTGACTCTTGCATTGAAAAAGTAATTTTAATTAAAAAAATTCGCTTACTTTAATTAGACCCTGTACTTTAAAAAAGTAAAAGGGTCTATTAATTTAGTGCAAATGACAGATGTATGTAACACCCAGAAAGAAGCGTGGTAGACCCCACAAACTATATATATTCTGAATCAGGACGACGAGCTGAGTTGATATAGCCATGTCGGTCTGTCCGTCTGTCTGTCTGTATGTCCGTATGAACACCTAGATCTCAGCAACTATAAAAGCTAAAGACACTACCTTTCCGGATTTAGGTAGTCAGCTAATGAAAGCAGATCAAGTTTGTTTCAAACTTTTGATATCTCGCCTCCTTCATCCGCGAATCATCAAAAATCTACACCTACCTCAAAAATCTCGAAAACTACAAACACCACAGCAACCACAATAATAGCGCTACAGACTTGTAATTTGGCATGTACGTGGTCTATAATATTCTTTATCGATGCTTTAAATTAAATTATGATTTAAAATAAAAAAAGCGAAGATATGCTATAGACAATGTTTTTCAATATTAGAGCTACAGACTTGTAATTTGGCATGCACGTGAACTATTAAAGTATCCATCGATGCTGTGAATTACATTACAAACGGAGAAGAAACAGCGAAGTTATGCAGCAGTAAATTGTTTTATAAATGTATGTAAGCGGCACTACAGCCACAGTTTAAAAGCTATAGACTTGGAATTTGGCAAGTACGCAGCCTATGGCATTATCTATCAATGCTGTGAATTAAATTGCGAACGGAAAAGAAACATCGAAGATAGGTCAGACAAAGAAGCCACATAGATCTTGCAGACTATAAGAGCTAGAAATACCATTTTTTGGTATTTAGGTGATCCTATGCAGGAATCACATCAAGTTTGTTTGGGTTTTTTGATAACTCCTCTATTTCCTCCGCTAACCGAAAAACCAATTTAGCAACAGTTTGCATTTTTAAGCTTTAATTTTAAAGCTAAAGATTTAAGATATGGTATGAACGTAGTCTATGACGATCCCCATCGATGCTGTGAATTACATTACGGTCGGATAAGAAACAGCGAAGAAAACACAAAGTACAGTGTCTTCTACAGTCGGTTGCGTCCGACTGTAGCTTCTTCCTTACTGGTTTTTTTATTTTGTTTTAATTTATGCTTTTTA
>JAWNNJ010000735.1:0-14563 GCA_035045125.1 Hypselothyrea guttata | reverse complement strand
TCGCTAAATCGACTCATCTCGTCTCGCTGATCAAGAATATATATACTTTGTGGGGTCTGCCACGCCTCCTTCTGCCTGTTACATACATTCTGACAAAGCTATTAACCCTGTTTTTCCCATTTTTCAAAATGTCACGCCCCCTTTTTTTAAAACCGGATATCAAGCGTAATATTCAACAATAGAAGTTGGTTATACATAATATATAGTTTCTTTCATTATATTGACCTATCCTGGAAAGCTTATTAAAATTGGTTAGTAAACACAGGAGATATTAACGAAACAATATTGCAGGCGTTGCAGCGCAGCCATTAAAGCTGGCACACATAAAAAAGGAAGAAGAAGAAGCATGGCTGCTACGCTTCGTGTTGCAGTTTTATAGAATTATATTTAGAATATAGAGTACAGGGTGTTCTACCGTCGGGCCTGTCCGACTTATCTGCCCCTTTCAAATTTGTTTACCCATTTTTAATGGGTACAGGGCATAAAACGGGAGCAGAAGGATCAGAATACTTAATGGATAAGAGCCCAATGCTTTAGAAACACAATCTGCAATTCTATTATGTGAGGATAATAAGACTCTAAACCTTTTTTGAGTAACGATCTGCCGTGACTTTCTGATGATATTAAATTCAAAGTTTAGTCCAATTAGTTGAGAATTGTACACTAAAATCCATATTTAAAATCGTGTTAGATCGCGTTCGTGTAAAGCTAAATTTACTCAACGATTAACTTTGCTTCTTTGCAGAATCCGGATAAATGGAAGTATAATCCACCAATGAATCCGGCTAATGCGGCACCTGGAGCCCCGGCCGGAAATGGCAGCAACGGCGGGCCCGGCCCCATTGGCACCATTGGGATGGGCGGTGGCAGTGCTTTGGGTGGCATGAGTGGCGCCAGTGGCACAAACGGTGGACTGCATCATCCATCGATGGCAGCAGCAGCGGCCAATATGGCAGCCATGCAACAGGCCGCCGCGGTGGCCAAACATCATAATCACATGATGTCACAGGCAGCTGCAGTGGCTGTGCAACATCCACAACAACAACAACAGCATCCACAGCAACAGAATGCCCAGGGACCGCCGCATCATCTCATGGGCGGTGGCAACGGATTGGGCAACGGCAATGGCTTGGGTGGACTGGGCCAGCCTCATCCCAGCCAACATCAGCAGCAGCAACAACAGCAGCAACAGGTGCAACAACATCAGCAACAGTGCCCTAGTCAGGGACAGACCCATCCGGGCCAGCACCAATACAACTCAAATCTGCTGAGCCACGTTATGAACAACCAAGTGGCAGCTGCCGTCGCCGCAGGCGCCGCAATGGGCCACATGCCACCTTATGCTCAATCCGCTGCTGCCAACAGCATGTACGATCACCATGCCGGTGCCATGCATCCGGGTATGAACGGTGCCATGCAGAAGCCACCACCACCAATGGGGCCGCCCGGTGGACCACAGGACTTTGTCTACATGGGCGGACAGCCCCATGCTGCTGCCATGGGCGCAGCTCTGATGCCCCCTCAGAATCAATACATGAACAATTCAGCAGCTGCTGCTGCTGCTGCCGCTGCAGCTGCCGCCAATCGAAACGCAGCGGTGAGTACATTGTGTTAATATTTAAAACAAATTGGGGATATTCCCCAACTAAAGCAGGCATCACAGACAGCAGTTACACAGCTCTTAAGGACTATGATCGATAATGCGTCTTTTTTTGTTTCTCTTGTGATTGATAAATAATAAAGATGTGTAAAAGCTATTCGGTGGCTAAAATCCCATTTATAATGGATAGTTTCTCGTAGATAGAATTATGTTGATACTTATTAATTTCTAGCATCTGTTAGGCAACATTTTTGTATATGCCCAGCTCTCTGTAGGAGCAGACACCGATTTCTGGGATCTTACATTCTCAAAGATATCTTAGACCTCTCTAGGTTAGCGCCCAAACAGCTTTCAAAATTCATCGAAGCCACCGGATGGTTTTATTAGTCTCTACCCCGAGTAGGAAGGATCACGCCCACGGTATTACAACGGGCCTTATGTGGCATAAGTGAGGTGGAATTTGTTTCCGTTAATACCTAACCTAAACTAGGCAACTTTTTTGTGTAGAAATGCGAGTTATAGAAGCTCTCTTTCATGAGCTCCAATTTACGAACACATTTTTATGGGTACATGGTATAAAAATACTAAAAATATGGATTAAAGTGCATTCGTGTTATAACCGACAATTTCATTTTTGTCCACTTTCGGGAATAGGCGTGGCATCTAATAAATGAAGAAAACTTGATCTGCGTATAGTTTATGTAAATGTGTCTACATTATGAATTTGATATCCAAGTTATTGTGTTATTAAAGCATATTGTTTATGTTGAATGCCACAGATGTTTAATTTATCGGATTGGTTATTTTGACATTGTATTGTAGAGCGTTTTCACCCTCAATAAATAAATGTTTTGATTTATCTACAGTTAAGCTTATATAAATCCAAGTTTTTTCACACTTGTTTTTTTTATTGTTATTATATTACATTAAAAAGCGTCTACAATTTGTTTTGAAGTTTGTTTTGCACTTTTAGCTTAGCAGTTTTGGATTTTATTGGTTTGCTTATGAGTTTGGGTTAATCAATAGCTCTATTGTTAGTGTTGTTGTTTGTTTTGGCTTGGCTTTTATGGATCGTTAAAGCATTATACATACTTCATATATATCTATGGGGTAAGAACCCATCAAGCTATAGCCGTTAATTTCAAAGTTTGTTTTTTCTTTCTCATATTTATATTTTGTTAATGTTAGTCCTTTAAAGTTTCACATAATGCCTATGTGAATATATAACGGAAGATACTATATGCGTATAGTTCATTTTCAAACAAATTGATATGTGAAACAATAATTGTTTTCATGTATGTGTTTGCACAATATTTTGAAATTCACATCAATTGACGAAGTTCAATAGAATATAGTCAAAAGCTCAAGACATGTCGGTTGAAAAAATACTTAAAATACTTATTAGAACGTCAATAAATAGTTAAAAGGTAGAGCTATAAAAACTGTAGTGAAAGATCATGAAAATAAAACAAAATACAAAAAAGTGAAAAAAAAAATTTTTTTAAATTGTAAATAAATTTAAAAACATTTAATAAATTTACTTCCAGAGCTATTTGTGTATATTCCATTGTCAAGACATCTAAACCTTTATTATTTTATAGTCATAAATATTTGTTTTTTTTTTTTAATTTCTTTAAATTCTGCATTTCGTTTTCTTGTTCATTGTGTCTCAGATGCTTCGCTCTTTGCCGTGCGTTGTATTTGAGACTAGTTTTTTTTCATCTCTTTTTGCACTGCAATAGCTTTTGCAATTAAAGACTGTTTTCTGGTTCTCTGTACTCGGATAGAATGCATTCGGGTCGTACTCTTACTGCCTTATATGTTTGTACATGGGTATGTCTATGTACGTTGCATGACACGGCCGGAGGGGCACAATAAGTTTGCATTAATATATAAAAGAATTTCATACTCGACTTGGACTTAATGGGATCTTGTCTATGTGCAGTTCTACAAGTTTTAGCCATGCTTGATTTATTTCTTGCTGTTTGACTCTTGCATTGAAAAAGTAATTTTAATTAAAAAATTTCGCTTACTTTAATTAGACCCTGTGCTTTAAAAAAGTAAAAGGGTCTATTAATTTAGTGCAAATGACAGATGTATGTAACACCCAGAAAGAAGCGTGGTAGACCCCACAAACTATATATATTCTGAATCAGGACGACGAGCTGAGTTGATATAGCCATGTCGGTCTGTCCGTCTGTCTGTCTGTATGTCCGTATGAACACCTAGATCTCAGCATCTATAAAAGCTAAAGACACTACCTTTCCGGATTTAGGTAGTCAGCTAATGAAAGCAGATCAAGTTTGTTTCAAACTTTTGATATCTCGCCTCCTTCATCCGCGAATCATCAAAAATCTACACCTACCTCAAAAATCTCGAAAACTACAAACACCACAGCAACCACAATAATAGCGCTACAGACTTGTAATTTGGCATGTACGTGGTCTATAATATTCTTTATCGATGCTTTAAATTAAATTATGATTTAAAATAAAAAAAGCGAAGATATGCTATAGACAATGTTTTTCAATATTAGAGCTACAGACTTGTAATTTGGCATGCACGTGAACTATTAAAGTATCCATCGATGCTGTGAATTACATTACAAACGGAGAAGAAACAGCGAAGTTATGCAGCAGTAAATTGTTTTATAAATGTATGTAAGCGGCACTACAGCCACAGTTTAAAAGCTATAGACTTGGAATTTGGCAAGTACGCAGCCTATGGCATTATCTATCAATGCTGTGAATTAAATTGCGAACGGAAAAGAAACATCGAAGATAGGTCAGACAAAGAAGCCACCTAGATCTTGCAGACTATAAGAGCTAGAAATACCATTTTTTGGTATTTAGGTGATCCTATGCAGGAATCACATCAAGTTTGTTTGGGTTTTTTGATAACTCCTCTATTTCCTCCGCTAACCGAAAAACCAATTTAGCAACAGTTTGCATTTTTAAGCTTTAATTTTAAAGCTAAAGATTTAAGATATGGTATGAACGTAGTCTATGACGATCCCCATCGATGCTGTGAATTACATTACGGTCGGATAAGAAACAGCGAAGAAAACACAAAGTACAGTGTCTTCTACAGTCGGTTGCGTCCGACTGTAGCTTCTTCCTTACTGGTTTTTTTATTTTGTTTTAATTTATGCTTTTTATTTAACCCTCTAAGCCCTAAGAGTGCCTTGAGGCACTCATTACATTATTTACGTTTAAAAGAAAAATAAAAGTTCTTTCATCATTTGAATATTTTATAGCAGTTAAGAACAAACGCCAAAATACTTGTAGAAGCTTTAAAAGCTCTCAGGAGCTTTTAACGGTACTTGGTATTTTATTTGCGGAGTACATGCGTTAGATCGCGTTTTGAATTTCACATACGCTCAGTTGTGTTTTTTTGGATTAATGAAAAAAATATCTAAAACTAATCGAAATGATTATTTTTATACCCTGTGCCCATTTGAAAAATGGGAAAAACAGGGTTAATAACTTTGTGCGAATGTATGTAACAGGCAGAAGGAGGCGTGGCAGACCCCACAAACTATATATATTCTTGATCAGGGAGACGAGCTGAGTCGATTTAGCCCTGTCTGTCTGTCTGTCTGTCTGTCTGTCCGTCTGTCTGTCTGTCTGTCTGTATGAACGCTGAGATTTTCTAAACTATAGAAGCTAGAGAAGCCGTTTTGGTCTCTTTTGAAAGGTGTGTACCATACGCAGATCAAGTTTATTTCAAATCTTGGATGCCACGCCCCTGTCGCCTACAATGAATGAAATAAAATACATTCGCCAATTTAAGACACACTGAGCTATTTACATAAATTCTGTCTTCAGTAGTTTGTAGGTCTATGCCATACGCAGATGAGGCTTTGATCAAATTTTGGATGCCACGCCCCCTTTACGCCTTAATCGATAAAAACCGAATAACAAGCGTAAAATTGAACATAGAATGTTGTTATTTGGAATATATACTCTCTTTCATAATATTTAACTATCCTGAAAAGCGCATTGAAATCGGTTAATAAATACAGGAGTTATTGGCGAAACAATATTGCATTCGGCAACTCGCTCGCCCTCTAGCAGCGCGGCCGTTAAAACTGGCGCACATAACACAGTAAGAAGAAGAATTGCTGCTACGTTATGTATGACAGTTTTATATATTTATATTTAAAATATTTTATAGTGTATTTGCGAGCGCGCAGCGCGAGCTTTGGCACAGGGTATAAGACAGTCGGGCCCGTCCGACTGATCTGCTCCGCCCATTCTGGTTTTGGCTGAAGTTATGTGTAATACTATAAAATTTTATGTGGTAATTTAAAAATGACTTTTTTTACTTGAAGACCTCAGAATGGCATAAGGTATTTTTTCACCTTTTCTCTCCTTACAGGTAAACGAAAGCATCTACGCTCTTTTTGACTTCATATTTGAGTTTAGGAGCCCCAATTCACTATAGAAAAAACTACTTAAATGCATTTCTTCTATTATTTTGGAAGATGGCGTTAGAGGGTTAAGCCGCGTGGTATGCAACTAAAATATTCTCTTTCAGTAGTGACGTAAAAGAATCGAATTCTTCATTCGACAGCTGCAACTGTGCTTTGTGACCAGCTCCCAGATTATTTGCCAATTGCTAGCAAAGAATATTTTTTATCCTGTACCCATAGAATTGGCGAAAACAGGGTTCATAACTTTGAGGAAATGTATATAACAATCAGAAGGCATGACAGAAACCACAATGTATTCATCAGGACGTCTAAATAATTTCGGAAACTGTAAGGGCTGGCAAAGCTCTTTTAAAAAGTATTTACTATAATCTATAGAATCCGAATAACAAAAGTAAAGTTAAACAAAGAACGCTGTTATTCCGAATATATATTTAATTATTATACAGGTTAATAAAAAAGATAACATAAATGGTTCTCATCATTAAACGGGAATTTAGATTTGTCAAATAATTCAAATTTGTTTATTGCAAATGAATAAAAATTAAATAAAACGCTCAATACCAAAAAATGCAGAATATGAAAAAAATTTAAACAGTAATTTATATATTATTTTTTTATAGTATCAGTATAATTTAATTTTAAACAAAATATTTCATATTTGTTAACATAAATTGACATGATAAGCTAAGTATACAGATTTTTATGGCGAAATAAATAAAGATCAAACGATTAGGTTTTGTTAAAATTCAATTCATAGATCAAATCGGGACGTTAGAGAGCATTATCTCGTTGCAATTCTTGAGACGCTCTTACAATTGCATTTCTTGTTGCCTGCTTCTGCTGACTGCATCTCAACCTTTACCCGGAGTTAACATTGTTTTTTTTTCACCAAATTCCTTTTGAGCTGTTTTGCCAGCTTGTCGCAATGCAATACAAAGTAAATTTATTGCTGTTATGTCAGGACAGGAGAAAGAGAATATGAAACAAATATTAAAAATGTCTGTGTGTATGTGTGTAGGTTTTTGCCTAAGCTTTTGCTTTGCTGCTACTCCACTTTTTTCGCGCACTCTGTCTGTGATTACAGTGGGCCTGTGGCCGGCATTCAACAACAAATTCCATCCTTTGACCACTATGACTGTTTCTGCCTCCACTTTGGGATTTGTTTTCCTCGTGCTCTCTTCACTTCTGCTGCGTGCGTTTGCGCTCATTGTTGTTGTTGATGTCGTAGGTCATAGGTCATTGATTTGCGCTTAACTGCCCTGCCGAGTGGCACCTTGCGCCCCTTGCGTCCCTCGTGTGACTTGGTTCCTTCTTGTTTCTTTTACTGACTTTTGTTGTCGTTTCGTTGCATGTGGCGCATTAGTATTTTTTGTTTTTTGTTTTTTGCTTGCAATTGCCTTGTCTTCATGTTCGCTCTCTTGCGTGTTGGAGTTCTTATTACTCTTTTTGTCTGCGCTTCTTTTTGCATTCGCATTCGCCTTGCTCTGCACTTCTTCATTCTCTTCTGTTTTGGCTTTTTTGCTGCTGTTGTTCTTGTAATTATTGTTGGGCTGCTTCTGCTGCTCCTGTTGTGGTTGTTGTTGGCGCAGCTGCTCTGGCTGGGGCTTCTGGAATGATTCCCATGTGTATGTGTACAACTTTGATTTCTGTTGCTGTTGATGCCGATGCTGCTTGATGCAGTTTATGCTGCAGTTGGTGACGCTAATGGCTGACGCGCTATGTTGCACTCAAGAAGCTGTTGGAGCTTTATAAACCCATCACGAAAGCTCCAAAGCCAATGTGTGTAATTAGAGATCATGGCTCGTATATTTGGCCCGTTTTTTTTTTGGCTCGTTCATTTGCTACATATTATGTTCTGAAATTTATAAATCATTGTAATGCACTTCAGAGCTTCCACTTTTTATACCCTGTACCCATTGAAAAATGGGAAATACAGGGTTAATAACTTTTTAAGAACAGGCTTTAACTAATTACTTATTTTGAAATTTGGAAGTAATTTGGAATTTTCCGTTTCTTGTTAATTTTTACTTCTCAAGATCACAAGATAACTCATATTTATTTATTATTATAAGTGCGCCTTAACCCCATCCCAACCAATATAAAAAAGTGGCACAAAAAAGTAAGAAAAATCATGCGTTTTGTGAAACAGTATTTTTCTGAATTTTTGGCATTCCAAATCACAGTCGTGTACAATACTTCAATCTTGGGCTGCCTAGTCTGTAATTATTACGATGCTTGCTCTTGTTAACATTTTATCACTTGTGCAGTACAGTAAAGCAATTAACTGCAGTTGTTGCTTCTCTGTGTTTGTGTTGCCGCCGTTCATTGGAATATTGTGTTTGAATTCGCACGCTCTTTAGCGTTGCACACTGGTTTCGTTAGCTGCTTTGGCTCATGGCTCTTAAGCCTCAGCAAGTGCAGAGCTAATGGCAGCTAGCGGCACTCTTAGCGTTTTCTTTGGTTTGCCGCCGCATTGCCAATTAGAAGAAATGTTTGCCAGTAATTTTCTAGAAGATCAACAGCACGCTTTTACTAATAATGACTATGTTGCTTTGATGATCATGACGTTAAAACACACAATGTTTATCTGTAATCTTATGCTGTAATTCTGTAATTCAGTTTTTATTTTCCTTTAAAATCTTTTTCTTTTCCTATGTCTTGTTTGACAATCGCGCTGCTGTTGGCGTCGGCAGCGGCGTCAACGTTATGCTGATTGATTTGCATTGCCGGTTTAGTTGCGCTCTTTAAAAGCCTCTCCCTGCTCTCTTCTCTCAGTACTCTCTCGCACTCCCGCAGTGCTGCCAATTTGTGGCTAGATTTAGCTTCTTTACAGCAGCTTAGCCACTTTATTTTTGAAAGTGCTATTAGCCGCAAAATTAGCTATTTTTAAGTTGCCTTTAGCAAATTGGGTTTTGTCTCTGTTTTTAATTAAGAGCACCAATTTGGTCAATTTTGAAAGGGGTTCACAAAGCTATCGGAACTTATATTTAACTCAGTCATTCAATAATATGGACAACTTCAAAGAATTTCGTGAAAATTGCATAGAACTAAGTTGTGTTGTACTTAAACTATAGAATACGAAGAGAACGCTTTTTATTAATTCATATAAAAAAAAATAAATAAAAGAAAACTTGTATTTTAAATATTTAGAATGAAAAATTGTTTATATTTTCAATATTTCTTATTTTTATGAAAATTATACATTCTTACTTTAATCTAAAAATTAAACATTTATTTATTCTATTGCGACTCTGAGGCGAGCTATATTTTGCAAAATGGTGTGGATAATTTCCACTTGTGGTGGTCCATAAACTAAATTTAAATTGTAGTAAACGTAAATTAATGTCTTTTTATAGAGCTAGTCGAATTATTCAATGCTCTCGGTATTCATTTTGATCCAAAACTTAAGTTTGATAAGCATATCTCATCAGTCGTTGGTAGGGCTATGGGAGTCCTGGGATTCATTAGGCGTTGGTCAAAGGAGTTCAACTATCCGTATAATACTAAAACCCTGTATGCTGCTCTAGTTCGCCCTATTCTGGGATATGGATGCTGTGTTTGGGGTCTCCAGTACTGAGTCCACCAGGATAGAATTGAGTCGGTGCAGAAACAGTTTCTTCTTTTTGCATTGCGTAATCTTAATTGGGATACTAACACTCGCCTTACTCCGTATCGAAGTAGACTTTTGTTAATTAATCTGCCTTCTCTTTCTGACCGTAGAACAATGCTTGGTGTCATGTTTATGCACAAGTTAATTAATGGTGAAGTCGACTCTTCCGAGTTGACATCCCAAATTAGATTTACTGTTCCAGTTAGAAATACTAGAAACTTTATTCCCTTATCTCTTTTTCGTTGTAGTACTAATATTCGATTCATAACCCATTTAGAGATCTTTGTAGTGAGTACAATAGCCTTTTAACAATGTTTCCAGTGCCAAATCTGTGCCTCTACTAAGATGGACGCTCCTGCAGCACCTTTCCCGTAGATAATACTTAGTTTTGTTTAAATTTGTATATTGTTTGTAGCTTTTTTCTGATGGGCGGGTGGTGGGCTGCGTATTGGCTTGGGTTCGCGCTTTAACAAGCACATGCTTGGTGTCGCTGCACCCCTTGAACGTGCTGCCGGTAGTAAGTCAACGCCCAGAATAAATAAATAAATATTAAAAAAAAAAGGTTTTCGCTGTTTTAATTCGTTAAGCTAATTGGTATATTTTTTCTAAAATACTATACAAATAAATAAAAAAGTGATTGCTGCTTAGCCATTTGAAGCCACGTTTGAAACCAAAATTCAGCCAGCACTGACGACGCTTTTATTATTTTTGTTTGTCTCTCTGACTGTAGTTCTAAGCAGAGCAAAGCAGAGTAGCAAACCCAATTATCTGCATTAATTAAATAAGCATTTTAAATGCAGCATCAACTGGCTTGGCAATTAGTTTGTTATTATTACGAGTATTGCCGCCCGCTGACTGTGAGTCAAATGATTTTAATTGCCAGACATTCGAGTAAAGTTTGCCTTGCCGTATTTCTCACTCATATAGACTATCAGCTATGCCATGAAATTTGCACTATTTTCAATTACAGTTAACACTTTCCTCTTTCCCCAAACAACAGATCAGTTGTTTGACAGACTCTAGCTTCTTCTTCGCTCACACCCACACGGCGAAATTGCGAGTTAAGCTGGGCTCAGTAGCCGTAGTCGTAGTTCTCTTTGCTCTCAAATTACGTAAATATATGCCAGTTGAGGCTTAACACACACATATGTACACAGATTTGTATATGTACACACACACATGCAAAGAAGCAGCTAGAATTCACGTGTGTTGCGAGAGAGAGGGGAAGAGGCTGGAGTAGTTCAAGCCTTCTTTGTCTGTCTTCCAACGTCGCAGAGCATAAATTGTTGCTGATTATGTATGTAAATATGTGTACAGATGTCTGTAAGTGTATATATTATCGCACAATGGGAAACATCCAGTTTTTTTCTTGACATTTATAAACTGAAATCGAACCAATTTTCTTTTGATTAATTTTTGATTCGGGTCTATAGGGTCAAAATAAATTTATTTTAAAGTGAGCGCAGCACCGCCCTTTGACTTTGTTTTATTTTTATTTTTTTTTAGCAAGGGTCCACTATTTTTTGGTGAAAATTTATTTAAATTATTATAACATTGAAAATGATCAAAATGGATAACAACATAGTTCCCGTAGTTTAAAATTCAGAAGTTTATCATTTCGCATTTGGTAAATGTGTGCGGTGTATTGTATTATATATGATATACTTTTAAATATTTTAAATTACAACAAAATAGGTATAAACATAAAATTTATTAAATAAACAATTTGCGTGTGCCCTTCGTACATTCAGCATTTTAAAAAAGGCAATTGACTTTAAATTACAATTAAACAAATAGGAGTGAAGTCATGTTTTAAATTGTTTACCTCTTTAAATATCAGAATTGAACCAATTTTTAAATTATAAATGGTTACCAAAAACATCTAATTATTAGTAGAGGATCACTTATTTATAATATTAGAACATAAAATTAGTATCGTAATAGTGTTATATGACAAAATTGTCCATTCGTTGGTTATGAAAATCCAGTTCTTAACAGATTGTGTTTGCGGATAATAACTGCTGATTTTAGCAGATATTTGTTAAGCGTTGTCGTTATGTAACATCACAATTTAAATGAAGGGCACTAATTTTATCATCTTTTAAAAATGAATTAATGCTAAAAACTGTTGTTTTTTGCCACGGTGCCACACACAGACACACTTCACGCTCGCTCTCTCAAGAGCGCCAATTGCGCGATTTGTGAGGTTTTCGCTTTTGCCGCTGTGTAGAATTATTTAGTTTGGCCGCAACAGTTGACTCGTCTGCATGGTGTTTCGTTTCCGCCGGGCCCCTCCCCGTTCATCCGTCCGTATTTGTGTGTGTGTGCCTGTACGTGTATGGATCTGTTGTCCGGCGATCGGCTGAAGCACGTTTTTTGTTTTATCAGTGTGTGCGTTTACACGCCGGTTACGCGAGGGGGGGCAAGAGTGTGTGCAAACGTGATAAAAAGCGAAACGAATATGCCGTAAATGTTGTACCTACATACATTAAGTTGTAATGTACATACATACATGCATACATTTGATGTGAAAGGCACAGCTGATGCCCGTCAGTAATTGAAATTGTGGATTTAGTCAATAATCAATATCGAAATCGCATTCAAAATTCATAAAAGAATCAAAAATTATTCAGCGTGCGCCATAAATTTAGCAGCAGCAACAACAAAATAAATACAAAAATACATATGTACATACAAAGATATATACATATATCCGTATTTATTTGTGTGTAATGTGGCTCGTCAGTGTTTGTGGATAAGTGCAAGTGCGTGTGAGTGTTTGTGTATGTGTGGACGGGTCTGTTAACTTGGCTCGCTCTTTGACGTTGTCTCTCTCTTGTGACACACTCTCACGCTCTCTCTCTCTCTCTGGATCGTTAGCGGCTCCAGCCTACCCATGATGAAACTACTGCACGACTTTATGTTGGACGCTCGTACGGCGGAGGATGTCGCGCTCACTCAGGAAATGGTAAAGTCAAAAGAGGGGAGAGGGGGTCTCTCGTAGGTTCTCTCTGCTTGTGCTTCTATGATTGATTGGAGCAATTGTGTTTGGGCCATATTGAGTGAATTGTGAATACAGTATTTTGCTGTTGCTCGTATCAATTTTATCAAAGTCAATGTCAATTTGTAAATTTCTTCAGTAGGTGCGCACCTGTTCTCATATTTATTATGGTTCGAATAATGCGATTGTTTATTTAAATTAAAAATTAAATTTGCCATGCAACGTTTAACGAAATCAACTTGGAATTTTCGCATTCGTATAAACAAATATTATTTTTGAATAAAATAAAATAATAATAAAACATCATAATTGTAAAGTTAAATACATAAGTAGGATGAATGCAGCCAAATTCAGAACGTAAGATATATAAATAACTTACGCAAATTAAGTTTATTTCAAATCTTAGATGCCACGCCCTTCTTTCGTCATAACCGACAAAAACAGAATAATATAAGCAATATTAAATATAGAAAGTTGTTATTCTGAATATATAGCTTTTCTCGACTTTTTGATTAGTTTTGAATTATATACATATCGCTCATTTACTAGAAGTGTCATAACTCAATAAAGTGCGTTTCGAGATAAACGGGTTTAGAGTTTTCAAGTGCGCTGTATCTCAATGCAAAGCGGAACGGCATATTCTCTTCTTAAGCTCTGTGTGTTGAAGATAGGATAATGAAATTTTAACACAACACAGACAATTCTTACACAACATATAGGCATCAATAAATTAAAAATCGCGTATTTTGAGTTATTATACTCTTCGAGCAAATGTAACAATTCTTAAATACGTTTATTCTTCTATATGTTATTTTTATGTAGAGCGAACTAATTTGTGATTAAACAAAATCTTTATTTTAATCAACGTTTTCTTATTTTAATATATATAAAGAACATATAACATAAAAAAGCTACATCATTTTTGCGTTAACAGTTTCATTTGTCCTGAAACAGTTTTTATTTTGTATCTTTTAATTTCAAATATTAGATAAGAGACGAGCACACTGTGCTCACATATACCTCTACCCATACCCCTATCCCTACTCCTACCCCTACCCCTACCCCTACCCCTACCGCAATGATGGACAGGATTCGCTAAAGCAGTTGTGTAGCATCAATGGTGGATTCGGTTATTTTTTCTAGCCTGGGTTTCATAGATAAAAACGCTTTGCGGTGGTTCCTATTGCCCTGGCAATTGTTTTAATGCATTTCACGTAGTTCAACCCTAAATTATAGGGGCACTCTAAAAAACGAAAAAAAAAAAAAACAAAACAAGTGAGATGCAGATAGTGAACGCTGAGGGTAACAAACGAGGGGAGTAAATAGAGGTTGTAAACAAATTTTATGCTATATGTGCCTTAATTTTTGCCCCCCTTTGGTATTGTTTTCTTTGGAAGGAATTTACATGAAAATATATATTTTCCGGTTTCAATTATATGAAATGTGTACAAAATACATACAGTTAGTCTGTCTATCTGTCTGTCCGTCTGTCTGTCTGTTTGTGTGTCTGTCTATTTGGGGTCTCCCTAGAAGAGTCTAGTCTATTTCACGGTTGATTACGTCGTTGTCAGTGTTTGACTTTTGTTGCCTGATTAGCCGCATGCCACTGAATGGGCGTGGCTGCAAATTATCGTGATGACAATAAAAACAACTATAAAAGCGTAAAAAGTGAAATAAAACAATTCGATCATTGTGCATTTATGGGGTCATTCAGAAATGCTGGCTTTTTATAATTTTAATAAATTGACTAATCAGCCGTACGTTCAAGTTTCGCTTATTTCCAATTGCAAATTCTCGTCTTAATTTGTGTATAAATACCTTGGTCTTCTACGACTACGATTTATTTTTGCTGTGATGAAACTTTAAATATTTTGTTTAAAAATTATGCGTAATGTTACATACTTGCGTATATAAGGT
>JAWNNJ010000731.1:0-16322 GCA_035045125.1 Hypselothyrea guttata | reverse complement strand
ATTGTAATTTTTATTTATTTAAATGAAGCACACTACAGTTACACTAGTTAATATATTGTAATATAAGTTTAAAAAGTGCAAAAGAGTGCAAGAGAGGTGTAATAGGAAAAGTTATAAACAATTTTCTGTTTTGTATTTATGAGATCTTAAGTTATGATGACAAACTTTAGCAAATAAAGCAGCTTATGAGTTTAAATTTACACTCGCAACAACAGGTAACAACCCTTGCTTAAAAAATATATGGACGGGGCAGATCAGTGGGAGGGAGGCTACAGTCGGACGTAACCGACAGTAGGAGACCCTTTACTTTGAGTATATGTACATAAAAACATAATCAAAGGCACACACACTAAGCTACCCGCGTATGCAAGGACAACCCCCACCCTCCCCAACCACTGCCTAGTGGGGCAAATTGTCTGTGGCATATGTTCGCTGTTTCTTATCCGATCGAAACAAAATTCACAGCGTCGATAGAGAATGTCATAAACTAGTTAAATACCAAATTACAAATTAATAGCTTTAAAACTGTGGGTACAGCAGCTTTTTGCGGTTTACGGGGAAGGGAGGATGCATCCAAAATTTAAAATAAACTCGTGCTGCTCACTGATTAGGAGAACCCAAATCCCGAATATGGTGTCTTTAGCTCTTATAGTTGCTGAGATCTAGGAGTTCATATGGACAGACAGACAGACGGACATGGCTATATCGACTTAACTCGTCGTCCTGATAAAGACTATATCGCTCATTTACCAGAGGACTTAAAAAACGCGATTTTTGAGTCAATGATGTTCGTTGGTTAATAATCTATCTTGTGTCAAAATTTAATTATTCTATCTTCAATACACAGAGCGTGAGAAGAGAATACGTCGCTCTGCTTTGTATGGAGATACACGGCGCTTGAAAACTTTAAGCTCGTTTATCTCGAAACGCACTTTTTTGAGTTATGACACTCTTCTGGTATATTAGCGATATATAGTTTGTGGGGTCTGTCACGCCTTCTTCTGAGTGTTACACACATTTCCTTTTTGAACAACACCCCTTTTACGTATATAAAGTAAATGGTCTAATCAACAGTGAAATACCTTAGTGCCTATTGGAAGCAGGACATACTCACTCTATGTGGTTATAAACTTTTATAATTTTACAATATTAATCAAGTCGCGATTATTATGAAAATATCGTTTTGCACATAATCCTTGGTAACAGAGTTTTAGCTTAAATTACCAATCTCATTTTCATATCCTGTATTCACAAAATGAGCAACACTGGGTAATGATAACTTTGTGTAAATGTATGTTACATGCTGTTACAGGTGGATTGGCACACAACAGAAAAGGCGTATATTATTGATCAGGATGACGAGTAGCGTAGATCTGGACTAGTCTGTCTATCTGTTCATATGAACGTATGGATTTCAGAGCTACATATAAGAGCTAGAAGCGCCGAATATATAATATTAGTTAGAATAAAATATACACAGATCGAGTGAGTTTATTTAAAAATTTGGATATCACACCAATAAAAATCTCGCGGGCTATGCCCGCAAGACATGACAGTCGGGCAAGCCCGACTGTCTTATACCCTGTACCAAAGATCAGCCTTGCTAGTACAGTATTCTATTTAAAATATATTTTGAATCTATTTCAATTTATATTCCGAATACCAACTTTCTATGTTGAATAAAAATATTTTATTTATATTTCGCCGCTCGAATCCGCTAACGATTAATAAATATAATCGATACCCAGGGAACACCACTGGGAGGGCAATGGTATATCGGGATATTATTACTTATATGTAGCATAGCCTACTACTACTTACATATACATCAAAATTCAATTTACAAAAAAAACTCTTTAATTAATCATAATTCTTTTAATAATGGACCGATTTAATTGAAATTTGCAGAATTGGTAGATATTAATCATCTCCACAGTTCGTAGAAGAAAGAATTTATTTAGATAGATTTATATGTCATAAATTGGTCAATGTATTATATTTATGGCCATTGCTCGCGGTAGAGGCGGGGCATCCAAAATTTGGAATAAACTTCTTCTGCGTATGGTACACACCTCGCAAAATTGACCAAAACGGCTGCTCTAGCTATTATAGTTGCTGAGATCGGAGCGTTTAAATTAATCAATGTATTATATTTATGGCCATTGTTCGCGATAGGGACGTTGTATCCAAAATTTGGAATAAACTTGTTCTGCGTATGGTATACACCTTTCTAAAATGACCAAAACGGCTGCTCTAGCTCTTTTAGTTGCTGAGATCGACGCGTTCATACAGACGGACAGACGGACAGACGGACAGACGGACAGACAGACAGACAGGGCTAAATCAACTCGGCTCGTCCTCCTGATCAAGAATATATATACTTTGTGGGGTCTACCACGCCTCCTTCTGCCTGTTACATACATTCTGACAAAGTTAATAACCCTGTATTTCCCATTTTTCAATGGGTACAGGGTATAAAAATGGAATGAAAATCGTAATACAAAGTACAGTATGTCAAGAAACTGTTTACACACTGCAAAAACAAAATGTTTTTGGGCTTTGCATGGCTTTGCATATCTTTACATTTAATTTCAAAATCTGGCTAAATACGCATAAAATAGATCAATATACCCTGTTTTTTAGTTATGAAACATGCCTGGAGCTAAGGTCCGTCAAAACCCCCAAATCTTGACCAAAACCCTTGCTCAGGAGTTGGAGGAAGATTGTGGCACAGTCAATCAATCAATACTACGGTCAAGATTTGGGGGTTTTGACGGACTTTAGGCATGATTAGGCGGTCTGCCCGATCTTTAATCCTATTTTTCCACACTTTGCGTCCCCCTCCGGCATCATTTTCGGCTCTATTTAAAACATTTTAAATTGTTTTTCGCGATACACGGAATATATCCACTAGCTCAGGTACAGATTTTCCCATTTGGGGATTATAATAAGTCAGTTGGGTCACTTTAAAGGTCAATCTAGCTCCAGGCATGTTTCATAACTAAAAAACAGGGTATATTGATCTATTTTATGCGTATTTAGCCAGATTTTGAAATTAAATGTAAAGATATGCAATCATAGCACAGCGTGCATAACCATAGTTAACGGCAAAGTACCGTTTTTTCTTGGAAAAGAACAAAACAAAATCGAAAACTGAAGTGTGTAAAGAGTTTCTTGACAGTGTCAAAAATGTGTAAACTCATAATTTGTTGCTTAAAAATTGTTCCTTGCATTATTTTGTTTTTATTTTTGTACATACTTATTAAGAATACTTTATATAATAGTTCTGCATTTTAAAAAATTTAAAAAACTTAACCAAAAGCGCTATTTTTCCCATGCAAAGCCCAAAAACATTTTGTTTTTGCAGTGTGTAAACAGTTTCTTGACATACTGTATGTTTATTCTTGATCAGAACGATGACCTAGATCGATCTAGCCATGTCCATCTGTCTGTACATCTGTATGGACAATTACTGTTCGGTGTGAATTGAGTACTTCTTATATTTTTAGGCTAACCTAAAACCAGAAATGACGGAGCAGATCAGTCGGTCGGATGGCTACAGTCGATCGTAACCGACAGTAAGAGACCCTACTATGTGTTTCAATAATCACGGCGCCACTGCCTCACACACAGAGACAAACGCTTCCTAGCTCTTATGTGAAATTTGGGTAGCTGCTGTTGTGTATCAAAAATGCTCGTTATCCTGGCACCTCCTTTTGGTCTAATTAAATGCTAAATTGATTTGTTATTTGGAATAACAGTAATTTAGGAGGATTGTGAGGACTTGCTAAGGAACGCGAATGCAAAACCTAGTTTACTGTTCCATCTCCTTTCATTTATTGATCTTTGTTCTACTAAAGTGAGTATCCTGGGAATGGAAAACCAATTCTTGTGAAATTTTTAAGGCTGATTATGAAAATCATAATGAAAATTAAAACTTAGTTTTCTAAAATATATTCTCGAAAACTGTCTGTTTTTATATGATGTCTACAAATTTGCCTTTACCATTTCTCTAAATTAATTTAGTTACATTAACTGATTAACCCAAATCGTCAAAAACAACTTTGAGGAAAGTTTAAGTACCCTTAAAAAAGGTTACTGAAACCGTTTTTGTCCTAAATGTTAGCTTTCGAAAGCCCAAATCGACATTAATTTGTACAAACACTAGAATTTTCAACATGGCCAGAAGGGACATTATAGAACAGTCGGGCGCGCCTTATTTATATTTTAAATACAATCAAATAAGAATTATTCATAAAATATCATACGAAAAGCAGTGGCAATGTTTATTGGTCTGTACCATTCTTTAATGTCCACGCTGCTAGAGAGCGAGTGCACTGTGGACGGTCTTATATGGCGGAGGTGGCCAAAAATACCTTCAGTGGTGATATCGTTGTGAAATTTTCACCAAAAATCTAAAAATATTCAGAATATATATTAAAAAAATCTCGCGGGCTATCGCCCGCAAGACATGACAGTCGGGCAAGCCCGACTGTCTTATACCCTGTACCAAAGATCAGCCTTGCTAGTACAGTATTCTATTTAAAATATATTTTGAATCTAATGTATGGCCATTATTCGCGGTAGGTGCATGGCATCCAAAAATTGAAAAAAACTTGTTCTGCGTATTGTATACACCTTTAAAAAATTACCAAAACGGCTGCTCTAGCTATTATAGTTGCTGAGATATACGCGTTCAAATTGGTCAATGTATTGTATTTATGGCCATTGTTCGCGGTAGGGGCGTGGTATCCAAAATTTGGAATAAACTTGATCTGCGTATGGTATACACCTTTCAAAAATGACCAAAACGGCTGCTCTAGCTCTTATAGTTGCTGAGATATACGCGTTCAAATTGGTCAATGTATTGTATTTATGGCCATTGTTCGCGGTAGGGACGTGGTATCCAAAATTTGGAATAAACTTGATCTGCGTATGGTATACACCTTTCAAAAATGACCAAAACGGCTGCTCTAGCTCTTATAGTTGCTGAGATCGACGCGTTCATACAGACGGACAGACGGACAGACAGACAAGGCTAAATCAACTCGTCTTGTCCTTCTGATCAAGAATATATATACTTTGTGGGGTCTACCACGCCTCCTTCTGCCTGTTACATACATTCTGACAAAGTTAATAACCCTGTATTTCCCATTTTTCAATGGGTACAGGGTATAAAAATTGACCACATCAGCCCACTATATCCTATAGCTCCCATACAAACGATCAACACAGTTGTCGGTTAAAAATGTGGTTGTTCGAATATCAAATTAAAAGTTTGACATTATCGTAGTGAAATATTTACAAATAATAAAACATAAAATACCAAGACCAAAAGCCAAGAACAAGAGCTAAAAATTGATTAAATTACAAAAATTAATTTTCAACGATGATTTTTATTTTTAATAATATAACAATATATTCAATCTAGGCCGTCCTCTGCCTTGGCATGTATTGAATGATAGTTTTCGTAAAATGATGCAATCCTCTTTTTGAAACCAATCTGAATATTTTTTCAAAATTTTTGATTTACTTCGGTCGCATTTTTTCCACATAATCCCAATTCTTTTCAAAATATTGTCCAATCTTTGTTTCCAATTATTTTCCTCAATCTCATAGCCTTGCATTTTAAACTTGTGCTCCAATTCAGCAAATACATTGTTAGCGCTTTCAACATTTGAAATTTTTTGCAAGCTCCATATATCAAATATAATGATACGAGGCAGCTCACATTGAAACGATTCCCCTAAAAAAATAAAAACTCAAACGTTTAACAAAAGAAAAACAAAGATAATGTAAAACCAGTAAGGACGGAGCTACAGTCGGACGCAACCGACTGTAGGAGACCCTGTACTTTGTGTTTTCTTCGCTGTTTCTTATTCGATCGTAATGTAATTCACAGCATCGATGGGGATTGTCATAGACTACATACATGCCACATCCCAAATCTTTAGCTTTAATATTGAAGCTTTAAAACTGTAAACTCTTTCTAGATTTGTTTTACGGTTAGCGAAGGAATGAGAGAAGTTATCAAAAAACCCAAACTAACTTGATCTGATTACTGCATAGGAGAACATAAATACCAAAAAATGGTATTTCTAGCACTTATAGTATGCAAGATTTAGGTGGCTCCTTTGTCTGGTTTATCTTCGCTGTTTCATTTCCGTTGGTAATATAATTCACAGCGTTGATGGATAATGCCATAGGCTGCGCACATGCCAAATCCCAAGTCTATAGCTTTTAAACTGTGGCTGTAGTGGCGCTTACATACTTTTATAAAACAATTCATTGCTGCATAACTTCGCTGTTTCTTCTCCGTTTGTAATGTAATTCACAGCATCGATGGATAATTCAATAGGCTACGCACATGCCAAATTACATGTCTGTAGCTTTGTTTTTGTGGCTGCAGTGGCACATACATGCATTTTGAAAAAAATTGTCTCTTACATATCTTCGCTATTTCCAATTCAAATCATAAATAAATTAATATCATCGGTGGAGAATACCTTACGCTACGTACATGCCAAATTACAAGTCTGTAGCGCTATTATTGTAGCTGCTGTGGCGTTTATAGTTTTCGAGATTTTTGAGGTAGGTGTAGATTTTTGGTGATTCGCGGATGAAGTAGGCGAGATATCAAAAGTTTGAAACAAACTTGATCTGCTTGCATTAGCTGACTACCTAAATCCGGAAAGGCGGTGTCTTTAGCTCTTATAGTTGCTGAGATCTAGGTGTTCATACGGACAGACGGACAGGCAGACAGACAGACAGACAGACAGACAGACAGACGGACAGACGGACATGGCTATATCAACTCAGCTCGTCATCCTGAGTCAGAATATATATACTTTGTGGGGTCTACCACGCTTCCTTCTGCCTGTTACACATAGCTGTCATTTGCACTAAATTAATGGACCATTTTATTTTTTTAAAATACAGGGTCTAAAAAAATAGAACAATAAACAAAACATTATATTAAAATGTAAATATACACGAAATTAACGGTATCACAAAGCAAAACAAGGAAGAGAACAATAAAGGAACGCAAGAGAACAACGATCGTAAAGAAAAACATAGAAAATCACAATAACGGAACGTAAGAGATTCGACAATAATGATGAAAACGCAAAAAAGCCCTTCGTTTAACTAAATGTTTAAATTCGAGGCGCAGAGGAGCGCAGCTGAAATTAATAGATTACAAATATAACAGATCAAGTATTATTAGTAAAATATATGTACTTTACCTCTAGTGGAAATAACGTTATTTTTGTGAAAGTGACACAGAAAAGGACCATGAATAATTAAATTAATTAAAACCAAACAACAACACATTTTTAAACACACACTTTTCAAAATTAAAGTTTATACCCATTTCAACAATATTCATATTGTTTTTTTATTCAAACACAGCAATTAATTTTTTTTTTTAATTTTATAAATGCAGACCAAAATCCATGCGTCTGTACCACGCATTAAACGAGCTTTAATTGCATTACTTTTGAAGTCATTCGTGACTAGAGCGAATGGAATAGAGTAAAAACAAATTTACAGTTTAAAAGCTGGTTCTTTTACGAAATAGGGTTGCCACTTTTGAAGTTAAAACTCAAAATTTAGAATTTTTATTTTTGGCCTATGAATCGTCCACTGTGGAGTGGGGCAAAGCCTGAAATATTGGCTGCGTTCACGGACGTAGCGCTCCATGAAGCGGTTAATTATAATAACGATTATTTTGCTGAAAATTGCAATCCTAAATGTAACATAACTGTAAAAACACATGGAACGCATGTAGCATAAAATTTTGGCGCTCCATTGCAAAAATTATCGCTCCATGCAGCGACAACACATACAAACAGCAGTTTTATTTTTGAAAATGTAAACAAATAAATAGTACACACTTGGTTAATTTTTGAAAATGAATTATTTGCAGACTTTATGCATCCAAGACTGTTGCAAGTCGTAAGGGAAATGCTATTTTAAGATGGTTATCAAATACAGTAGAATCCGGTTATAGCGACATTCAAGGGACCGACGATTTTACGTCGTTATATCCGGCAGACGCACTATCCGAAAGGAGCAAAAAAAAATTTTTTTTTAGTTTTATGGATGCCATGTTCGTAATAAATTTTTAAATAAAACAAATTAATTTTTTAATCAAAACAAAAAATTTAATACAGTAGAATCCGGTTATAGCAACTTTCAAGGGACCGAAGATTTTACGTCGTTATATCCGGAAGACAAAATCCATGATTTTGTTTCTTTTTCGTATTGAAAAAACACAAAATCCATGATTTTGTTTGCTTCTTTTAGCATTATTAAAGAAATCAAATTTTTCTCTTTAAAGTTTTTTTTTTGTTCGGCACGTCGCAATATCCGGTTGAATTGTGAAAAATCTCGTCGTTATAAGCGGTTTGTCGCTAAAAGCGGAGACGTTATAAGCGGAGGCCCTTTCATATAAGTTTGTATGGGGACCAACCAAACCATCGAGTTTTCGTCGCAATAACCGGACGGACGCTATAAGCGACGTCGTTATAACCGGATTCTACTGTATTTGGAACTAAAATTTTGTAATCTTAATTTTCTATGTATATTTATTTTACTATTCCTTGTAATAATTATCATATTTATTATAAAGGTAAAAGTAGTTTCAAAATGAAAATCAATCCATATGTAAAGTGCTGACTTTGTTGATGGACATGGACTAACCGAAAGAAAAGAAACAAAAAACGTAGTGCCAATTATTATTACAATTTATTTGTAGCTTTATTGGACTATTCGTTCTTTTCTTGTCATCCAATGCAACAAATAACAGTTTAATTAATATTAAATATCCATTTTATTTGCTTAAATATTTACTTTCGCGCCACATTTCAAATTTATTATCAGCTGTATGCAAGTACCATAGAGCGCTACAAGTATTGCGATTTTTATAAACATTTCACATTGACTTGATCTGCAAATGTTTTATCTACCTACTAGAGATGGGCTTCGATTCGATTTAATCAATCTTTTTTCGGCGATTAAATCGATTCTTTTTATACCCTGTGCCCATTTGAAAAATAGGAAAAACAGGGTTAATAACTTTGTGCGAATGTATGTAACAGGCAGAAAGAGGCGTGGCAGACCCCACAAACTTGTATATTCTTGATCAGGAAGACAAGCTGAGTCGATTTAGCCCTGTCTGGCTGTCTGTCCGTCTGTCCGTCTGTATGAACGCGTCGATTTCGGAAACTACAAAAGCTAGAGCTGCCAAATTTGACATAAAGGTAGATAAATAGCGTACGCAGGTCAAGTTTGTTTCAAATCTTGGATGTCACGCCCTCGCCGCCCACAATGAAAAAAATAAAATACATTCGCCTATTTAAGAGACACTAAGCAATTTACATAAATTCTGTTTTCAGTAGTTGGCGGGTCAATATCATACGCAGACGAGGCTTATTTCAAATTTTGGATGCCACGCCCCTTTTACGACTTAATCGATAATAAACTGAATAACAAGCGTAATATTGAATATAGAATGTTGTTATTTGGAATATATACTCTCTTCTATTATATTTAACTATCCTGACAAGCGTATTGAAATCGGTTAATAAACATAGGAGTTCTTAGCGCAACAATATTGCAGGCGGCAACTCGTTGCCTCTAGCAGTGCGGCCGTTAAAGCTAGCACACATAACAAAGTAAGAAGAAGAAGAATTTCTGCTACGTTTACTATGATATTTAATATATTTTTATTGTATTTAACTATCTCGAAAAGCGCATTGAAATCGGTTAATAAACACAAAATATAAATAAATTAAATTATATGTAAAATATTTAAATACATTTTTTAAATACATTATATACTGTATTTGCGAACGCGCAGCGCGAGCTTTGGCACAGGGTATAAGACAGTCGGGCCCGTCCGACTGATCTGCTTCGCCCATTCTGGTTATACTCCGTGCCCATTTGAAAAAAGGGAAAAACAGGGTTAATAACTTTGTCAGAATGTATGTAACAGGCAGAAGGAGGCGTGGCAGACTCCACAAAGGATATATATTCTTGATCAGGGAGACGAGCTGAGTCGATTTAGCGATGTCCGTCTGTCCGTCTGTCTGTCCGATTGTATGAACGCGTCGATTTCGGAAACTACAAAGCTAGAGCATCCGTTTTGGTTGCTATAGGTAGGTGTATTCAATACGCAGATCGGGTTGGTTTCGAAAATTGGATGCCACGCTCTTTTTTCGCCCGAAAATCAATAAAACCCAAACAACCTCGTTTTTTTAACATAAAAAGTTGAAGACCGAGCGTAATATTAAACATAGAATGTTGTTATGCGGAATATATACTCTCAACTATTATATTTAACTGTCCGGAAAAGCGAATTGAAATCGGTTAATAAACAAGTGAGTGAGACATTTTTATGAAATTGTATATAAAATAAAAGGCACAGGGTATTCTACAGTCGGGACCGTCCGACTAGAATCAGCTAATCGTCCTGATTAAGATATAACTTGTTAGACATCGGTCTCAGAAAAATCCTTTCGGTGGATGCTCGTTAGATACATTAATTACCTATTCACAAAATTAAACCTGTTAGATTTTGGACAAATGGCAACACCGATCAAAATCTTAACTGTGCGGATGGTAATAGTAATGGTCAGTAACTGTCACTATATACACAATAAAAATCTGGTGCTGCTTTAGTCGACCTAAAATAATTGTTGTAAACAAAATATTTATTATTATTATCAAGCATAGTAAAGGATAATTAAAACAAACAAAAAAATGTATTCAATGAATTGTTTAGAGTCGACCTGAGGTAATCACAGAAAATCGTATGTTTGAATCTAATAAGTCAAAGTTTGTAAACCACCAAAATAAACGAATCACCTATACCCACTCATTACTTAAATAAGGCAGATAATACATATCGCTCATTTACCAGAAGAGTGCCATAACTCAAAAAAGTGCGTTTCGAGATGAACGCGTTTAAAGTTTTCAAGCGCGTGTATCTCTATACAAAGCGTAGCGACATTTTCTCTTCTCACGCTCTGTGTATTGAAGATAAATGAAATTTTGACTCAAGATAGATTATTAACCAAAGAACATTTCTGCATCTGCATAACTCTAAAATCGCGTTTTTTGAGTTATGACACTCTTCTGGTAAATATATGTATGTATATTGCAAAATGTTGTGTTTATATGTATATATATAGGAATATACAAGTAAATACCAATCATGAATACGATGAAATTTCAATGCGAACTTACCATATCAATATGAAAGTCAATCCAAGCGATATGAATGCTTTTGTGTTGTATTTGCCCAGCATGATGTTGACGACGAAACAGAAAAGTAAACCAAACCTCAAATCATCTCACTTTACATCGACGTGGGAATTTCATAATTCGCTTTATGAAATCTGCAACACGATATTGAAATCTAATTTACATTGAACTTTATACACATTTATGTAAATTAATCTCAATATTAAAAGATTTTAGAATTCCGTCAACTTGTATTTATAATATTATATATATTTTAAATTTGTTTGTTTTTTATATTTTTTTCGATATTATCTCTGAGCTAAACTACGCTCAACCAGCTCAATTCGCGTTCTGACAACGATAAAATAGCATCTTACCCGCATAGTGATAGCTAACATCAAGCCTACTGTGAGTACTATGAGTATAGATACAAGCATACATTTGTGCCCAACAGTACTCTAGTAGGTAGAATATTTATCTCTTGATGAACTACTATGTCGGTTATGCCCATATGTTTATATTGCTGTCGCATCTCGTTTATAAACCCATCTGTGTGTAGGAGGCTGAATATGTTTCTCGTAAAATGATGTATGTATACATATAAGTCTACAGAGTGTGTAACGGTAATTGCAGCACACTTCGTAAAAGACAATTGAATCGCGTGCTGATTTCACTTTGTGCGCACGCTTTTAATATTCTCGCTTAGATATTTTAATATGCTGAGAGATGTGCTAAGAACTGATCTACATAAATTGTTACTTGAAAATTGTTCATTGAAAATGGTAACGAATACGTTTAGATTTACATTCGGAAGGCAGACAGTATGTATTTAACAAATACTTAGAGTTTAGAAATATTGTGATAATTACGATGGGTCATTTTGGGGTTAATGATATTGAGCTGGGTGTAAACAACTTGCGGAAATATTTGTGTAATTATAATTGAATTATTATAATTAATTATAAATGAATTGAAATCAAAATAAAAAAAAATAGACTAGGTGGAACCGATCATTCGGACGTAGAACACCGTATATGCTTTATTGGCCGGGCTGGCAGAAGGCAAACGCTCGGATCAAGAATATATATATTTCTTGCGGTCTGTCACGTGTCCTTCTGCCTATTACATTAGTTCGAACAAAGTTATTTGCCCAATTTTTACACATTTCATAAGTACAGGGTATACAAATATGTACTTTGCATTTATAGATTTTAATAATAGATCTTATCTAATATTATAATTAATTGGAGTTAATTCCCCTCCGGCTATGTAATGAGAATATAGCTTATCAACTCGAACTAGTTCGATTGCTTGTAGGAAATCTACAATCTTGACTGATAGTATAGCTCTCATTTTCATTTTTTTTCTTTTTTGTGAAAATATAAAACTTTTATTATTTTTTTATTATTTGTACATTTTTATTGGGTCTAGGAAGTAGTTACATACCTATGAGAGCAAATCTCATTCTACTGAGCTTCTGCAAGTTTCCTAATACTATGTGCGCAGACGTTTTTTTTGTCTTCGCAACAAAGTGTACACAATTCATCGTTAACAAGCTTTAGATTCTGTAAAAAATTTCTGTAACTAAGTATCTATGTTGAGCTCAGCTCAATAATGCAGTAATGCTAAAAGTTTTTGGTCCTGCCTAGCTCACTCTGTGTATCTCCCTTTTTGGTCCTAGACCTAGGTCTCAACGATTTCTGATAATTTCTGCAACTGCTTTTAATAAAGTTTAGTGCAGATTACAATAATTTAATAAAAGTTCAAATACAGTTCTAATAACGCGGGACATATCGTTTAGTTATATGCAGTCAAAGTTAAATTTAACTAACACTAACTGTGGTCTGATTACGTTTCTCTGCGTTTTCTCAAATCCCTGCAGCAAATGCTTGGCCTATTTTATTTCATTTAATTTTCTTTTATTTTCATCCCCAGATTTCAAATTTTTATTTAGATTTATATTTACTTTTGAACAATATTTACATTGTAACTTTTAATTGCACATTCATATTTAATTTATATTTTTCTAAATTGCTTTGTCGACTGCAATTAGTTGACATTAAATAAATAAATTAAATAAAAATATTGAGATATTTTTATGGTATCTGTGTCAAACTCAGTTTAAACAAAAAAAAAGAAAGTTTTTCAATATTTTGGAATTCTAGTAACTAAGCGAGAACTGTTTAAGGAACTAAAATCGACATTGACATTGGCCCCGGTCTCGTCATTCAAATTAAAAATTCTACTCAATGAGTGGATCACAAGATGAAGCATATCCGGTAGAGGGCAAGTGCCACGAGCTTTAGATGTATGTATGTATACTTATACATATATGTATAGTATGTATGTAGGTTTGACACACACTCGAACACTGCAACGAGATACTCGTATATCTCGTTTTAAATCATGGCAAACGTTTTTCACATATGCTGGTTACAGCAGTTAATGCCCAAATATTTGATAAAGTTTCGCTGCACCATCGAAGATTTTAATTTCAACAAGTACATACTAATATCTAGGCACTGTATTAAAATTCATTTGTATTCATTATGTAGTTGTTGGTTTTACAATTTTAATGAAAATAAATTTATTTTTAATTGTCATAAAAAGTTATCATTTATTGCAGGTCTACTTAGTTATATGGCATACTTAATTTTTTTATTTTTTAATTAAATATTGTAGAATTCGTAATACAAAATCCCACATACAAAATTAAGTGTACAAGCTATGTATTTTTTTTTGTGATAGGCTATAAACCAGGGATAATCATTATTTACGGTTTATAGTATAAACTAAATAGAATATTGCATAGTTGCGTTGTACATATTGTACATAAAAAAATTCCGAGATTGATTTGATGATACTATATTAATTTTTTATTTAGTTTCAACATAATCCCACTGAACACATTAACTGTTTGTATTAGACATTAAATTTATTGATTCAATGCCTTTCTGTTATTAATTGTATATCTTGAATTCAATTTATACAAGTATATCTTAAATTCAATTTATACAAGTTTTCGGGTTTTCACGGTAAAATGAGTAATTCGAATCTTTAGCACCAACACACATTGCAATAAATCGATGAATTTCAAACAATATTAGATTTTTTCCAAACTTTCATTTCGCATAATTATTTAAATTAGTAATTAGTGAGTAAGAATTTAGCGGGAACTCAAGCGCCGTGAGGTATTTAACCCTCTAACGGGCAAACTCGAAAAAATTGTCGTACGAAGTTGGGATTTTTTTTGGTAGTAAATATTGTCGACAAAAGCTTATGTTTTGAATTTCAACCCAAAATATTGATTAGAACGCCCGCCAGGTGGAAAAAACTTTTGACCGTCTACAGACGGTCTTGCCGGGCTGAGCGTAAAAAATCGCTGCGCTGCTTGCGAGTTCACAATTGCGGCCATAAATACTTCTAGTAGAGATATCGTTATGAAATTTTCACCAAAAATCTAAAAAAATAATTTAAATATACTATAAAAAAATTGGCCACATCGGCCGACTATATCCTATAGCTCCCATAGAATCCTCTAACGAGCAAACACTCGAGTGTATCCATATTGTCGATCATTTAAATGCGAAATAGCCGACTTTACCTATATAAGGCAATATATTTATGCATCCAAAATGTGGTTAATGCATAACCACATAATGCATAATGATCAATCGATGACTTTGCTTTGCTTGAAGATTCAAATATGAACTCGAAAAAT
The DNA here is from genome assembly GCA_035045125.1 of Hypselothyrea guttata. Classification (NCBI taxonomy): domain Eukaryota; kingdom Metazoa; phylum Arthropoda; class Insecta; order Diptera; family Drosophilidae; genus Hypselothyrea; species Hypselothyrea guttata. The sequence goes on along the minus strand of JAWNNJ010000731.1, from coordinate 1,354 downwards.
AGTTTCATGGAACGGTTTCATGCTCGTGTGCATGCTTGCCAGTGCACAATTGCGGCCGTAAATACTTCTAGTAGAGATATCGTTATGAAATTTTCACCAAAAATCTAAAAAAATAATTTAAATATACTATAAAAAAATTGGCCACATCGGCCAACTATAACCTATAGCTCCCATAGAACCCTCTAACAAGCAAACACTCGAGTGTGTATTTGTGTATTGTCGATCATTTAAATATATTATGATTACTTTTTGTTTGGTGATATTATTGAAAACAATTTTTTACTGTAGTTATGGAATTTACATTTGTTACAAAATGTTTAAATTTCATTAGGTTTGCACCATTTCACCAGTTTTATTAAATCTAATATATTAAGGTAAATTGAATTATATATTAGGAGTATTTTTTGCATCATCACGAAATGTTGGGCGAACTATATATATATATAATAAGTAGATTTGCTGGCGATAAGACCAGGAACTATTCCCTCTTAAAACTCTATAAGTGGTGGCCATATCCATGATAGAAAAGCCGTTTTTAATATGTCGGAACTCTACACGAGCATGAAACCGATCCATGAAACTATTTTTCGAGTTCATATTTGTATCTTCAAGCAAAGCAAAGTCATCGATTGATCATTATGCATTATGTAGTTATGCATTAACCACATTTTGGATGCATAAATATATTGCCTTATATAGGTAAAGTCGGCTATTTCGCATTTAAATGATCGACAATATGGATACACTCGAGTGTTTGCTCGTTAGAGGGTTCTATGGGAGCTATAGGATATAGTTGGCCGATGTGGCCAATTTTTTTATAGTATATTTAAATTATTTTTTTAGATTTTTGGTGAAAATTTCATAACGATATCTTTACTAGAAGTATTTATGGCCGCAATTGTGCACTCGCAAGCAGCGCAGCCAGTGCAGTCGCGATTTTTTACGCTCAGCCCGGCAAGACCGTCTACAGACGGTCAATGAATTTTTTATGCAAATAAACATTTATATTCATTTACGCATTACAAAATAATTTATTTCAATAAATATATTGTCTGAGCTATCAGTAAAAAAAATCCCAAGTAGATTGGACAAGTTTAAATATTTTATTTATTTTGTGCGAAAACTACTTTTGTCAAGGGGTATTTTTTTCTGAGTTTTTTCAAATTTTCAAGTTCAGACGATGATTGTAATTCAACGCGTGGGTGAAATGTGGTTAAATATATCTTAAAAGAATGGAAATTTAATTTTAAAGATATATCAATTTCATTTGATTCAAAAAAGTCAACAGTTTGATCGCTAGACGCCAAAAACTGGAGACCGTCTGTAGACGGTCTTACCCGTTAGAGGGTTAATA
>JAWNNJ010000729.1:0-100407 GCA_035045125.1 Hypselothyrea guttata | reverse complement strand
CTCTCCTTGCTGGCTCTCCAAGCATACCGCCTGCATTACAAGTAATGCAGCGGGTATCCGGCTCGCCTATAGCGAACTCATCGACCGCTCTCTATGCATAAGCTAAGAGGCAGCGCTTAGCCACTCTCCTTGCTGGCTCTCCAAGCATACCGCCTGCATTACAAGTAATGCAGCGGGTAGCTGGCTCGCCTATAACGAACTCATCGACCGCTCTCTATGCATAAGCTCCGATGCAGCGCTTAGCCTTTCTTATTACCGGCTCTCCAAGCATACCGCCTGCATTACAAGTAATGCAGCGGGTAGCCGGCTCGCCTATAACGAACACATCGACCGCTCTATATGCATAAGCTCCGAGGCAGCGCTTAGCCACTCTGCTTGCTGGCACTCCAAGTATACCGCCTGCATTACAAGTAATGCAGCGGGTCGCCGGCTCGCCTATAAAGAACACATCGTCCGCTCTCAATGCATAAACTCCGAGGCAGCGCTTAGCCGTTCTCATTGCTGGCTCTCCAAGCATACCGCCTGCATTACAAGTAATGCAGCGGGTCGCCGGCTCGCCTATAACGAACACATCGACCGCTCTCTATGCATAAGCTCCGAGGCAGCGCTTAGCCACTCTCCTTGCTGGCTCTCCAAGCACACCGCCTGCATTACAAGTAATGCAGCGGGTCGCCGGCTCGCCTATAACGAACACATCGACCGCTCTCTATGCATAAGCTCCGAGGCAGCGCTTAGTCACTCTCCTTGCTGGCTCTCCAAGCATACCGCCTGCATTACAAGTAATGCAGCGGGTATCCGGCTCGCCTATAGCGAACTCATCGACCGCTCTCTATGCATAAGCTCCGAGGCAGCGCTTAGCCACTCTCCTTGCTGGCTCTCCAAGCATACCGCCTGCATTACAAGTAATGCAGCGGGTCGCCGGCTCGCCTATAACGAACACATCGTCCGCTCTCAATGCATAAACTCCGAGGCAGCGCTTAGCCACTCTGCTTGCTGGCACTCCAAGTATACCGCCTGCATTACAAGTAATGCAGCAGGTAGCCGGCTCGCCTATAACGAACACATCGACCGCTCTCTATGCATAAGCTCCGAGGCAGCGCTTAGCCACTCTCCTTGCTGCCTCTCTAAGCATACCGCCTGCATTACAAGTAATGCAGCGGGTCGCCGGCTCGCCTATAACGAACTCATCGACCGCTCTCTATGCATAAGCTCCGATGCAGCGCTTAGCCTTTCTTATTACCGGCTCTCCAAGCATACCGCCTGCATTACAAGTAATGCAGCGGGTCGCCGGCTCGCCTATAAAGAACACATCGTCCGCTCTCAATGCATTAACTCCGATTCAGCGCTTAGCCGTTCTCATTGCCGGCTCTCCAAGCATACCGCCTGCATTACAAGTAATGCAGCGGGTAGCCGGCTCGCCTATAACAAACACATCGACCGCTCTCTATGCATAAGCTCCGAGGCAGCGCTTACCCACTCTGCTTGCTGGCTCTCCAAGCATACCGCCTGCATTACAAGAATTGCAGCGGGTATCCGGCTCGCCTATAGCGAACTCATCGACCGCTCTCTATGCATAAGCTCCGAGGCAGCGCTTAGCCACTCTCCTTGCTGGCTCTCCAAGCATACCGCCTGCATTACAAGTAATGCAGCGGGTCGCCGGCTCGCCTATAACGAACACATCGTCCGCTCTCAATGCATAAACTCCGAGGCAGCGCTTAGCCACTCTGCTTGCTGGCACTCCAAGCATACCGCCTGCATTACAAGTAATGCAGCGGGTAGCCGGCTCGCCTATAACGAACACATCGACCGCTCTATATGCATAAGCTCCGAGGCAGCGCTTAGCTACTCTGCTTGCTGGCACTCCAAGTATACCGCCTGCATTACAAGTAATGCAGCGGGTCGCCGGCTCGCCTATAAAGAACACATCGTCCGCTCTCAATGCATTAACTCCGATTCAGCGCTTAGCCGTTCTCATTGCCGGCTCTCCAAGCATACCGCCTGCATTACAAGTAATGCAGCGGGTAGCCGGCTCGCCTATAACAAACACATCGACCGCTCTCTATGCATAAGCTCCGAGGCAGCGCTTACCCACTCTCCTTGCTGGCTCTCCAAGCATACCGCCTGCATTACAAGAATTGCAGCGGGTATCCGGCTCGCCTATAGCGAACTCATCGACCGCTCTCTATGCATAAGCTCCGAGGCAGCGCTTAGCCACTCTCCTTGCTGGCTCTCCAAGCATACCGCCTGCATTACAAGTAATGCAGCGGGTCGCCGGCTCGCCTATAAAGAACACATCGTCCGCTCTCAATGCATAAACTCCGAGGCAGCGCTTAGCCGTTCTCATTGCTGGCTCTCCAAGCATACCGCCTGCATTACAAGTAATGCAGCGGGTAGCCGGCTCGCCTATAACGAACACATCGACCGCTCTCTATGCATAAGCTCCGAGGCAGCGCTTAGCCACTCTCCTTGCTGGCTCTCCAAGCATACCGCCTGCATTACAAGTAATGCAGCGGGTCGCCGGCTCGCCTATAACGAACACATCGACCGCTCTCTATGCATAAGCTCCGAGGCAGCGCTTACCCACTCTCCTTGCTGGCTCTCCAAGCATACCGCCTGCATTACAAGAATTGCAGCGGGTATCCGGCTCGCCTATAGCGAACTCATCGACCGCTCTCTATGCATAAGCTCCGAGGCAGCGCTTAGCCACTCTCCTTGCTGGCTCTCCAAGCATACCGCCTGCATTACAAGTAATGCAGCGGGTCGCCGGCTCGCCTATAAAGAACACATCGTCCGCTCTCAATGCATAAACTCCGAGGCAGCGCTTAGCCGTTCTCATTGCTGGCTCTCCAAGCATACCGCCTGCATTACAAGTAATGCAGCGGGTAGCCGGCTCGCCTATAACGAACACATCGACCGCTCTCTATGCATAAGCTCCGAGGCAGCGCTTAGCCACTCTCCTTGCTGGCTCTCCAAGCATACCGCCTGCATTACAAGTAATGCAGCGGGTAGCTGGCTCGCCTATAACGAACTCATCGACCGCTCTCTATGCATAAGCTCCGATGCAGCGCTTAGCCTTTCTTATTACCGGCTCTCCAAGCATACCGCCTGCATTACAAGTAATGCAGCGGGTAGCCGGCTCGCCTATAACGAACACATCTACCGCTCTATATGCATAAGCTCCGAGGCAGCGCTTAGCCACTCTGCTTGCTGGCACTCCAAGTATACCGCCTGCATTACAAGTAATGCAGCGGGTCGCCGGCTCGCCTATAAAGAACACATCGTCCGCTCTCAATGCATAAACTCCGAGGCAGCGCTTAGCCGTTCTCATTGCTGGTTCTCCAAGCATACCGCCTGCATTACAAGTAATGCAGCGGGTAGCCGGCTCGCCTATAACGAACACATCGACCGCTCTCTATACATAAGCTCCGAGGCAGCGCTTAGTCACTCTCCTTGCTGGCTCTCCAAGCATACCGCCTGCATTACAAGAATTGCAGCGGGTATCCGGCTCGCCTATAGCGAACTCATCGACCGCTCTCTATGCATATGCTCCGAGGCAGCGCTTAGCCACTCTCCTTGCTGGCTCTCCAAGCATACCGCCTGCATTACAAGTAATGCAGCGGGTCGCCGGCTCGCCTATAAAGAACACATCGTCCGCTCTCAATGCATAAACTCCGAGGCAGCGCTTAGCCGTTCTCATTGCTGGCTCTCCAAGCATACCGCCTGCATTACAAGTAATGCAGCGGGTAGCCGGCACGCCTATAACGAACACATCGACCGCTCTCTATGCATAAGCTCCGAGGCAGCGCTTAGCCACTCTCCTTGCTGGCTCTCCAAGCATACCGCCTGCATTACAAGTAATGCAGCGGGTATCCGGCTCGCCTATAGCGAACTCATCGACCGCTCTCTATGCATAAGCTCCGAGGCAGCGCTTAGCCACTCTCCTTGCTGGCTCTCCAAGCATACCGCCTGCATTACAAGTAATGCAGCGGGTAGCTGGCTCGCCTATAACGAACTCATCGACCGCTCTCTATGCATAAGCTCCGATGCAGCGCTTAGCCTTTCTTATTACCGGCTCTCCAAGCATACCGCCTGCATTACAAGTAATGCAGCGGGTAGCCGGCTCGCCTATAACGAACACATCGACCGCTCTATATGCATAAGCTCCGAGGCAGCGCTTAGCCACTCTGCTTGCTGGCACTCCAAGTATACCGCCTGCATTACAAGTAATGCAGCGGGTCGCCGGCTCGCCTATAAAGAACACATCGTCCGCTCTCAATGCATAAACTCCGAGGCAGCGCTTAGCCGTTCTCATTGCTGGCTCTCCAAGCATACCGCCTGCATTACAAGTAATGCAGCGGGTCGCCGGCTCGCCTATAACGAACACATCGACCGCTCTCTATGCATAAGCTCCGAGGCAGCGTTTAGCCACTCTCCTTGCTGGCTCTCCAAGCATACCGCCTGCATTACAAGTAATGCAGCGGGTCGCCGGCTCGCCTATAACGAACACATCGACCGCTCTCTATGCATAAGCTCCGAGGCAGCGCTTAGTCACTCTCCTTGCTGGCTCTCCAAGCATACCGCCTGCATTACAAGTAATGCAGCGGGTATCCGGCTCGCCTATAGCGAACTCATCGACCGCTCTCTATGCATAAGCTCCGAGGCAGCGCTTAGCCACTCTCCTTGCTGGCTCTCCAAGCATACCGCCTGCATTACAAGTAATGCAGCGGGTCGCCGGCTCGCCTATAACGAACACATCGTCCGCTCTCAATGCATAAACTCCGAGGCAGCGCTTAGCCACTCTGCTTGCTGGCACTCCAAGTATACCGCCTGCATTACAAGTAATGCAGCGGGTAGCCGGCTCGCCTATAACGAACACATCGACCGCTCTCTATGCATAAGCTCCGAGGCAGCGCTTAGCCACTCTCCTTGCTGGCTCTCTAAGCATACCGCCTGCATTACAAGTAATGCAGCGGGTCGCCGGCTCGCCTATAACGAACTCATCGACCGCTCTCTATGCATAAGCTCCGATGCAGCGCTTAGCCTTTCTTATTACCGGCTCTCCAAGCATACCGCCTGCATTACAAGTAATGCAGCGGGTAGCCGGCTCGCCTATAACGAACACATCGACCGCTCTATATGCATAAGCTCCGAGGCAGCGCTTAGCTACTCTGCTTGCTGGCACTCCAAGTATACCGCCTGCATTACAAGTAATGCAGCGGGTCGCCGGCTCGCCTATAAAGAACACATCGTCCGCTCTCAATGCATTAACTCCGATTCAGCGCTTAGCCGTTCTCATTGCCGGCTCTCCAAGCATACCGCCTGCATTACAAGTAATGCAGCGGGTAGCCGGCTCGCCTATAACAAACACATCGACCGCTCTCTATGCATAAGCTCCGAGGCAGCGCTTACCCACTCTCCTTGCTGGCTCTCCAAGCATACCGCCTGCATTACAAGAATTGCAGCGGGTATCCGGCTCGCCTATAGCGAACTCATCGACCGCTCTCTATGCATAAGCTCCGAGGCAGCGCTTAGCCACTCTCCTTGCTGGCTCTCCAAGCATACCGCCTGCATTACAAGTAATGCAGCGGGTAGCCGGCTCGCCTATAAAGAACACATCGTCCGCTCTCAATGCATAAGCTCCGAGGCAGCGCTTAGCCGTTCTCATTGCTGGCTCTCCAAGCATACCGCCTGCATTACAAGTAATGCAGCGGGTAGCCGGCTCGCCTATAACGAACACATCGACCGCTCTCTATGCATAAGCTCCGAGGCAGCGCTTAGCCACTCTCCTTGCTGGCTCTCCAAGCATACCGCCTGCATTACAAGTAATGCAGCGGGTAGCCGGCTCGCCTATAACGAACACATCGACCGCTCTCTATGCATAAGCTCCGAGGCAGCGCTTAGCCACTCTCCTTGCTGGCTCTCCAAGCATACCGCCTGCATTACAAGTAATGCAGCGGGTAGCCGGCTCGCCTATAACGAACTCATCGACCGCTCTCTATGCATAAGCTCCGAGGCAGCGCTTAGCCACTCTCCTTGCTGGCTCTCCAAGCATACCGCCTGCATTACAAGTAATGCAGCGGGTAGCTCGGCTCGCCTATAACGAACTCATCGACCGCTCTCTATGCATAAGCTCCGATGCAGCGCTTAGCCTTTCTCATTGCCGGCTCTCCAAGCATACCGCCTGCATTACAAGTAATGCAGCGGGTAGCCGGCTCGCCTATAACGAACACATCGACCGCTCTCTATGCATAAGCTCCGAGGCAGCGCTTAGCCACTCTGCTTGCTGGCTCTCCAAGCATACCGCCTGCATTACAAGTAATGCAGCGGGTCGCCGGCTCGCCTATAAAGAACACATCGTCCGCTCTCAATGCATAAACTCCGAGGCAGCGCTTAGCCGTTCTCATTGCTGGCTCTCCAAGCATACCGCCTGCATTACAAGTAATGCAGCGGGTCGCTGGCTCGCCTATAACGAACACATCGACCGCTCTCTATGCATAAGCTCCGAGGCAGCGCTTAGCCACTCTCCTTGCTGGCTCTCCAAGCATACCGCCTGCATTACAAGTAATGCAGCGGGTCGCCGGCTCGCCTATAACGAACACATCGACCGCTCTCTATGCATAAGCTCCGAGGCAGCGCTTAGTCACTCTCCTTGCTGGCTCTCCAAGCATACCGCCTGCATTACAAGTAATGCAGCGGGTATCCGGCTCGCCTATAGCGAACTCATCGACCGCTCTCTATGCATAAGCTCCGAGGCAGCGCTTAGCCACTCTCCTTGCTGGCTCTCCAAGCATACCGCCTGCATTACAAGTAATGCAGCGGGTAGCCGGCTCGCCTATAACGAACACATCGTCCGCTCTCAATGCATAAACTCCGAGGCAGCGCTTAGCCACTCTGCTTGCTGGCTCTCCAAGCATACCGCCTGCATTACAAGTAATGCAGCGGGTAGCCGGCAAGCCTATAACGAACACATCGACCGCTCTCTATGCATAAGCTCCGAGGCAGCGCTTAGCCACTCTCCTTGCTGGCTCTCTAAGCATACCGCCTGCATTACAAGTAATGCAGCGGGTAGCCGGCTCGCCTATAACGAACTCATCGACCGCTCTCTATGCATAAGCTCCGATGCAGCGCTTAGCCTTTCTTATTACCGGCTCTCCAAGCATACCGCCTGCATTACAAGTAATGCAGCGGGTAGCCGGCTCGCCTATAACGAACACATCGACCGCTCTATATGCATAAGCTCCGAGGCAGCGCTTAGCCACTCTGCTTGCTGGCACTCCAAGTATACCGCCTGCATTACAAGTAATGCAGCGGGTCGCCGGCTCGCCTATAAAGAACACATCGTCCGCTCTCAATGCATAAACTCCGATTCAGCGCTTAGCCGTTCTCATTGCCGGCTCTCCAAGCATACCGCCTGCATTACAAGTAATGCAGCGGGTAGCCGGCTCGCCTATAACAAACACATCGACCGCTCTCTATGCATAAGCTCCGAGGCAGCGCTTAGCCACTCTCCTTGCTGGCTCTCCAAGCATACCGCCTGCATTACAAGTAATGCAGCGGGTAGCCGGCTCGCCTATAACAACACATTGACCGCTCTCTATACATAAGCTCCGAGGCAGCGCTTAGCCACCCTCCTTGCTGTCTCTCTAAGCATACAGCCTGCATTACAAGTAATGCAGCGGGTAGCTGGCTCGCCTATAACGAACTCATCGACCGCTCTCTATGCATAAGCTCCGATGCAGCGCTTAGCCTTTCTTATTACCGGCTCTCCAAGCATACCGCCTGCATTACAAGTAATGCAGCGGGTATCCGGCTCGCCTATAGCGAACTCATCGACCGCTCTCTATACATAAGCTCCGAGGCAGCGCTTAGCCCCTCTCCTTGCTGGCTCTCCAAGCATACCGCCTGCATTACAAGTAATGCAGCGGGTCGCCGGCTCGCCTAAAGAGAACACATCGTCCGCTCTCAATGCATAAACTCCGAGGCAGCGCTTAGCCGTTCTCATTGCTGGCTCTCCAAGCATACCGCCTGCATTACAAGTAATGCAGCGGGTATCCGGCTCGCCTATAGCGAACTCATCGACCGCTCTCTATGCATAAGCTCCGAGGCAGCGCTTAGCCACTCTCCTTGCTGGCTCTCCAAGCATACCGCCTGCATTACAAGTAATGCAGCGGGTCGCCGGCTCGCCTAAAGAGAACACATCGTCCGCTCTCAATGCATAAACTCCGAGGCAGCGCTTAGCCGTTCTCATTGCTGGCTCTCCAAGCATACCGCCTGCATTACAAGTAATGCAGCGGGTAGCCGGCTCGCCTATAACGAACACATCGACCGCTCTCTATGCATAAGCTCCGAGGCAGCGCTTAGCCACTCTCCTTGCTGGCTCTCCAAGCATACCGCCTGCATTACAAGTAATGCAGCGGGTCGCCGGCTCGCCGGCTCGCCTATAAAGAACACATCGTCCGCTCTCAATGCATAAACTCCGAGGCAGCGCTTAGCCGTTCTCATTGCCGGCTCTCCAAGCATACCGCCTGCATTACAAGTAATGCAGCGGGTAGCCGGCTCGCCTATAGCGAACTTATCGACCGTTCTATATGCATAAGCTCCGAGGCAGCGCTTAGCCACTCTCCTTGCTGGCTCTCCAAGCATACCGCCTGCATTACAAGTAATGCAGCGGGTAGCCGGCTCGCCTATAGCGAACTTATCGACCGCTCTCTATGCATAAGCTCCGATGCAGCGCTTAGCCACTCTCCTTGCTGGCTCTCCAAGCATACCGCCTGCATTACAAGTAATGCAGCGGGTAGCCGGCTCGCCTATAACGAACACATAGACCGCTCTCTATGCATAAGCTCCGAGGCAGCGCTTAGTCACTCTCCTTGCTGGCTCTCCAAGCATACCGCCTGCATTACAAGTAATGCAGCGGGTATCCGGCTCGCCTATAAAGAACACATCGACCGCTCTCTATGTATAAGCTCCGATGCAGCGCTTAGCCACTCTCCTTGCTGGCTCTCCAAGCATACCGCCTGCATTACAAGTAATGCAGCGGGTAGCCGGCTCGCCTATAACGAACACATAGACCGCTCTCTATGCATAAGCTCCGAGGCAGCGCTTAGTCACTCTCCTTGCTGGCTCTCCAAGCATACCGCCTGCATTACAAGTAATGCAGCGGGTATCCGGCTCGCCTATAAAGAACACATCGACCGCTCTCTATGTATAAGCTCCGATGCAGCGCTTAGCCACTCTCCTTGCTGGCTCTCCAAGCATGCCGCCTGCATTACAAGTAATGCAGCGGGTAGCTGGCTCGCCTATAAAGAACACATCGACCGCTCTCTATGCATAAGCTCCGAGGCAGCGCTTAGCCACTCTCCTTGCTGGCTCTTCAAGCATGCCGCCTGCATTACAAGTAATGCAGCGGGTAGCTGGCTCGCCTATAAAGAACACATCGACCGCTCTCTATGTATAAGCTCCGAGGCAGCGCTTAGCCACTCTCCTTGCTGGCTCTCTAAGCATACCGCCTGCATTACAAGTAATGCAGCGGGTAGCCGGCTCGCCTATAACGAACACATCGACCGCTCTCTATGCATAAGCTTCGAGGCAGCGCTTAGCCACTCTCCTTGCTGGCTCTCCAAGCATACCGCCTGCATTACAAGTAATGCAGCGGGTAGCCGGCTCGCCTATAACGAACTCATCGAGAAAAGTTCTCCAAAACGAACAAGGAAGTATTAAATTTTTTTTTTTCAAATTATTTTGACTCTACATTTATATTAAGAAATTAAATTATTCTTAATAACTAACAGAAAATTGCATTTATGCCAAGATTCTAGAATCATTGCCCATAGTGCATTGTGGCAGCTGCATCCTGGCAGCCATATTACAGTAGATATACCGCCGGCTACTTATGGCCCACTGCAAGTCGAACAGAGCTAACCAGGCCAACAGCAGCACACACCGACACCTCTCTCCCCTCCCGCCCCAGGCACACCTTCCCTCACCCACACCTACACACCATATTTCGTAACAGTTTTTCCTTGGGCTTTACGTATCGCTGCTTATAGACTGTGGCACAACTTCAGGCACTTACTTAGCGCTGAGTGCAAATACTCCAGTTTCATATGGTGTATATATGCGAGTGTGTAGGTGTGGGTGTGTGTATATGTGTGACTCTCCGGGTGTGCGTGTGTGTTCGTGTACGCGCTGAGTGCTTGTTTAGCTGGCCTTAAGCAGCAGTTGAGTGCGTGGCTTCGTTAAATATTTACTTTGGTTATTACACAACACTTGCGGGTTTCGGCTTAGTGCCATAAATGTTAATAACGCCCGATAGTTATCACTTATGTAAGCTTAACGTGTTATCGATATATTGAGTAATATCAATATAAATCGAGATCTAAGCATTGCGCTATAATTTGAGTTAGCTACAGCTTAAAACTGAATTGATATGAAATTAAATATATTTGTGCCTAAATTTGTAAATGAAACAAATTAAAAAAATGGTTTACTGCAAGACTTTTTTCGTAAAAAAAATAAATCAATTGAACACATTATTTAGCAATAAATAATACAAATTATTCATTTTTCTGAGAAAATGCCATTTTTTTTTTGACATTAATGGTTTTAATAGGTTAGGTTTTTAGACTATTTGTTATTTGTTTATCAATTTATTTTAATAGCTACTATTTTTCTTTATTTCACATGTTTACTGATGACTCAATAAATAACAATTTTATTTACATTTTTGACTTAATTTTTAAATAAAAAACAAATTTAAATTTGTTATTCTATGTCTTAACTGGTATTAATTATAATTTGTATACGAGTGTTCGCTTGTCTAAATTTTCCAAAGTTTTTAGCTGAATCGGCGGCCACAACACTGCTGCACTTTAATCAAAAGTTTTCCCAATGAGCTGCAGCTGGGAAAAGTTTTAAAGCTGTTGTAAGTACTTGTCAGGTGACAAAAAGCTAAATGCTGGCAAGCAATTAGCAGCTAGTAAACTAAAGCAGCAGCCAAACTATACAGGAATATATACACATATATTCCACCAAAGTGAAAGTAAACTAATTGAACCAGAAAGCCAAGAAGAAGTAAGTTCGAGCTAAATCTTTGTGTAAGTTCAAAGTGCTAAACTACCGAGGTTTTTGTGTTACTTTAGCTATTTTTATACCCTGTTTCACATTTATTTTTAAGGGTTTTTGCTGTCAACATTCCAAGCGCTCTACAGCACATTGCAACTGCAGCTGTTTTTCTGCGATTTATGATTGCCTTTGATTGGGCGCTCAACATGACGTATGCGCAATGCTTAAACCTGCCTTGTTAGCAAACCGCTTAAACTACCTTTGTCAATTTAAGTTCACTTTAACACTAGACTCTATAACTTAGGTTATTGATTTTCCTGTCTAATTAGTGACACGACACGTATTCCATTTGCCCAAAAACTTTGCAGCCCAAGTAATTTTAATTGCAATTTTCACTGCGTCAGCCTATTGATTTGTCTTGGAAGTTGAAAGTTTGCACTGCAAGCTGTATGTTTGACAAATTGTTCTATGGCTTGAATCATCTTGGCTTTTGTGTGCGCTCATTTGCATAATTTAACGTAGCGTTGGCATTTTCTTGGCTCACTTTATTTTCATTCTTTCATTTTATTCTTTTGGTTGGGCCCAACGCCAAGTCAGGTATTATTCAGTTAGTCTGTGTCACCTTGAACCCGTTTTACCCATACGCCAGGATCTGCTATCATTTATCAAATGAAAAGCGCTTTTGTCTCAGCAGGAGTGTCAGCCGAAAGCGTTAACCTTGCCCATGCCGCTTATCTGACCGGTTACACTTGACGTATACGTAATTTGCTTGTGGCAAATGATTAACGAGTCAAGTGCAAGCAGGCCAAGCCATGGATGGCATTACAACTGACATTGAAATAGAAGAGTTAAATATATCTCAAGCATGAGAGAATTCAGCTATGTTGAACACTTCAGGCATGTTACGAAAAAAAGCAATAAAAATTACATGAAAAATTTAAGAAATATTGTAGCAGCTTAAATGTGACTTTCATAGAATTCAAAAATTCCAGACATCATATTAGGCAAAAACAAAGCAGCTATTTATGTGCGAAAATGCAAATTCATTTTCATGTTGCGAATGCCATTATTTTCATTTTTGGCCTTCGCCGAGCATTGGCTTTCATTAGTATCAATTTCATTGCACTAAATTTCAGCTGAAAATGATATTTTTTTGTTGTTGTTTTTGCAGTCTGCCTTATTTCGTGTTAATTGATTTCATTATGGCCGGCGTTGGCAGAGTTTCGTTGAGCTCATTGAAATGTACATAAACTAGGCTGGCTGGCCAGCCAGACAACATATTTTAGCCACGAAATTTATGCCACAACACACCAAACGAACAAAACCATCGCTGCACTCTTAAATTGCAACAACCGCAGCAACAACAACCCAAAAACAAAAAACAACAACAATAAGTAGAGCAACAACAACAAGCAAAGCTAGTCAACGAAACGAGAAACACAAACAATGCAGATAATTTAGTTGGCGCGGTTATGTCGCAAAGGCAAAGTGCAACGAGGGGATAAACGGACGTGGGGGTTTGTCCCGTCGTCAGTGCTGCCAACTTGTTTAAAACTAGCCACAGCAGCAGTTGGTCAACGCGGCTCAGCAGCCGTAGTTGGCTTTGTTGCATGCAACATTTAAATTATGCAAGACAACAAAATAAAACCATGCACACGTTGCCCACTTACACAAGCATCCCATTCACGCTCCCCTTTCTCTCTCTGAGTCTCTCTTTCTCTTTCTCTGTGCCTCTCTCTCTATGCTTCGCTTTCGCTGTCACTCTTCCTCACTCTCTCTATCTGACTCTCCTATGCCTCTCGCTTACCAAACGCTTTGTGTTTTTGTTTGCTAAACGTCTGCGGTGGCTTTTTATGCCCTGCAGCATTAGCCAATGGGGTGTTATGGTTTTGTATAAAAGCAAAGCCAATTAGACAGAACGCTTCACTCGACTTTAAATAATAATAAGTTGCTTGAGAACTTAAAAATATAATTAAGACTTACACAAAGGAAAAGATTTGCAACGATTTCGAATTTATTTCGAGATAAATCAGATTAAATGCGAAGTTTATTGCTTTCTATATATAGAATTTGGGCTTGTTAGATCGCTCTATCGTATGCTCACTCTTTATTTCAAGCCCTTAAACATATAAAAATTTTACGTGGTATCTCGCAGTCGCGTAGTCTTACTAAATAGCCAGCTGTTTACATTTGGCATTCTATGCAAAAAGTTGTAGCAAAAATGAAATTAAGTCGACTTCCAAGTGGCTTTAAGGCTTTCCCACTGTTCACTCAGCTTACAAACATACACATTCTATATAGAGTATATATATAGATATACTTACATATCTGCGTAGTGTTGCTCTCTTTGCTGTATACCAAAATGCAGCTCATTTAAACACATGTCACAATACTTTCGCACAGCTGTCACTTTGACAATTTTCTAGATGAGTTTCCTCCGATTCGTCCCACCCAAAAAAAAAAGCAGCCAAGAAAAAGTGCGGGAAATCTAAGCTAAGCTGCCTTGCCTCGACTTCACTTGTGCGTAGGTTTGTCAACGTCATCATCAACATAATGTTGTGCCACACACATACATATACACCTACACATGTATATATACATACATAAACATATAAATGTAGCCAAGGCAGCTGTCTGGCTTTTGGGCGGATTTTGTCGCCATGCGTAATGAAAACTTACATCAATATGACGAGCTTCAGAACGAGAACGAGCATTAGAAAAATGGCAAACAGCTGCGGTTTTTTGCCAGTGCAAAATCGCTTTTATATACATATAATTTTATTTTTTTATCAGAGGTGTGTCAGCTGTGCACTGCTTTAAAGCAATTGCAGTCTACCCACTGATTATTTGCCAATTGCCAAAAATTATAATTTCATAAGTTTGTAAGATAAGAGTTCAAACATCTTGAATTTCTATTGCAATATATCATTTTTATATGGTTAATAGTTTTGTTTACGCATTATAAAAAACTTTTTATAAAAAGGAAATAATGATAATAATAAATTTAAATAGCATATTTACTCAAAGTAAATAGTTCAAAAACCAGCAATTTGTATACAAATTTGTAATTCTGTTTTATAAGTAAAGCAAAACATACATGAAAAATTTAATATATTTTTCAAATTTTAAACTTTAAACAAAACTTATTTTTTTATATAACTTATTTTCTATATAATTTTGATATATTATTGTAGCCATTTTCTGTAATTTTCAAGATATTTATATTCCGTAAATTTATTAAATAACATCATATTAGAAACATTATTTTTTATTGCCGTTAGAACTAACTTTTTAAGCCAAGTTTATGTAGTATTACTTAGCCAAATCGCAAGTGATGGACTGCAAGTGACAGTTATACACAGTTAAGGGCCGTTACACACGGTTATACACACTGACAGTCGTAGTCATAGTTGTAGTCGTAGTTGGGCTGGCATAAAATTTTATAAAGGGCACACACCGGAAATAGGAAGGATGCGCTTTGTGGCGCGGTGTAGTAGCTGTTATCCGGTCTTCCCTGGCGTGCTGTGGCTTTCTAGGAAGTAAATTTCGTTATCGTTTATTATTATTATTATTATTATGCGCGATGTGTGAACTGTCTGTGTATGCTGGCGCGTGTTTGTGTTGTGACGTGGGAAATAAATTTATATTCATAACATAGGACACAGGATGATGTAAAGGAGGAATCACATGCCCGAGGCAGGGGACCAGAGACATGCGAGGAGGCTGAGAGGTGCGTCAAGTCCCCGACATGCATACAAAGTGCTTTATATGTACCACAAGATGCTGAAGTTGCTGAAGTTGCTGAAGATGGTGAAGATGCTGGAGATGCTCATGGGCTCATCGCTCTTGTGTAGCAGCATTTCATCAAGAGCCAAACAGACTAGCAAGTTTTCTGATTAAACTCGAGTCTAAAGAGCAGCGTGAAGTTGCTTTTGAGTCTCAGTCTGGGATTGGGATTATTAAAGCATTCACTCCGTTGGGTCCATGTCGGAAACTATGTGCGTATGCAGCCTAATGGCATCAGAGCACTGCAGACCCCAAATCCGAGACTGCAATCTCTACATATTGATTACTAATTTACTTGCCGTCTACGAGTATGTCTCAAGTTTAGCCCAAAACTTGCACATATCACGTCAACACAAATGCAGATAACTCGATTTCAGTCGCATCAGCGTCCCAGACTTGTCAGGCATTAACATCATGATGCCACCATGATGATGCTCATGATGTTCATCAAGTTCGTGATGTTCACGTTGATGATGTTGATGTTGCAGTTGAAAGTTTTAACCTGCGTCCAGGTGGATCTATACACGTTGCAGTTGACTTTCCCCAAGCAACTTCGTCGTCTCATATAAAATGTACAAAGCGATAGTGCAAAAGTAATTTTGGCAGAGTACACTGAACGAAATCAAAAGCCATTATTTAAATTACAGAATTTCTTAACAATTTTAACAAAGAATGAAGTCCATTAAATTAAATATAATCTATTTATATATATAACAACTCTCGAACTCCCGCTGCCTTACTGTTACAGGCCCAACTCTCGCCACGTATCTCTTACTGCCTAAACCTTGCTGCCCAGCTCTCTTTAAAAGAACTCTCGTTGGTCAAAATCTCGCTGGACGATCTCTCGCAGCCACACTGTTGCAGGACCAATTCTCGCTACCTATCTATTGCTGCCTAAACCAGCTCTCGTTAGAAGAACTCTCATTGGCCTAAATCTCGTTGGTCAAACTCTTGCTGAACGGAATCTTTCTAGTCGAACTCTCGCTGCCTAGTTCTTGCTATCTAACTCTTGCTGCCTAACTCTTTATATATTAAAATATATAATAAAATAATTTTAGTAATATTATTATTAAATATCAATTATTTAAATTCATTTAAAATTATAATACTCTTTTCATTAAAAATAATATCAATGTGTTTAATTTAGAAACGAAGTGCAACTATTATTATGCAAATTATCAAATTTATTTTTTGATAAATCTTCTTTTTTACAGGAGTATCCCAGATTACTCTCAGTGTGGACCTTAGCACTGGCAGTTCCTCCCAGGCACATACACATGCCCAATATGAAGTTCCACTCAAAGCAAGTCATGCATAAAGTCAAACGGCAAACGACAAATGTCGAACCTCCTGCGAACCTCGAACCTCGAGCCTCGACAATTCGCACAACAATCAAAAAACCGTATGAAAGTCAAAGGCGCCATAGGGCACTGTCGGAGAGGCAGAGAGACGGACAGACAGACATGCGGAGCAGGCCAGGCGATATCAAAAAAGGTGGACTCCTAAAACATGATCGAATCATTGGGCATGAGTTGAATGCAATGCAATAACTTGCCAAACCGACACCATGTCCTTGGGGTCTACTTTTTTTGGAACAGTTGCGGTAGGTACAGTTGCATTTTTAATAACAAATAGTTATTGAGAAGGCTAACAAACATGGAAACTTTTTTCAGCAGTTCTTACTTAATTCTGTTGACTTATATACGCATTTGACAACTAAATGTTCTTAAACTTCTTTTTGACTGAAAAAATTAAATGAGCTTTTTCCATAATGATAATTCAGACAATTCTCAGTGGGCACATTGCGAAATCATGCACAAATCCAGCAAATTGCATATTTCTTACGCTGGCGTTTAATTTTTTATGTGATACGAGGGCGGGTAAAAAACAGAGACAGCGCGGAAACTAGATTCGAGAAGAGTTGTCTTCAGGCCACATCCTTAGGTTTCCACTTGGTGCATTTTCCACATTTTCCTTCTGGTTCCTGTTTTTTGCATTTTTGGTTTTGTTGTTCCTTACGCTCGTGTGTGACTTGTAAATTTCCCCAGTTGAAGTGCCGGAGCAGCGGCGCTTGATTGAGCGCACGTTTTTCCCGGTTTTCCCCTTTTGCGATTTCCGTTTTCCTTTGCCAAAGACTTGCAACTGTCAGACAGTGCATTTGACTTGACTTTTTATTTAAAATATATAGTATGACTGCTCGCATGATATGCCAGAGGAATGTGCACCACAAGTGCACCAAATTAAACAAAAAGAAGCCGAGGAAAGAGTAGCAAAAATAATGCATCGGCTAACTCTTTTTATTTCCCAAGTGCCCGAGAGCTTGCTGCAATTTGAAATGTTGGTTTTCCTTTTCCTTTTATTTTCTTGCAGTATGGCAGCTTGTACGTGTTTTGATATTTTATTTACGTTTCAAATGCATCAAATAGAAATTTCACAATTTCACAGCTTGCTTCTCCATATCATTATGATCATTGTCTTCTGCATAACATTCTTCGAATACCCGCATGTAGGGGGCTTGGCCATGTAGTTACTATAAGTTGGTCCCCAACATATTTGCATGTCATGCAAAACATGAGTATGTAAATTTTTTTCTTCATCAATTTCCTCTCCTTCCACTGCCCCGCCCTGTCTATCCCTCTATCCCTTTTGTGGGATTTTGCCTTAAACATAATACCGTATTAATGTGCAAAAGTATAGCGTTGATATCACATGTGTTTCTCCCTCTCCCTCCACTGTTCCCTCTCCCCATCTCTGTCTGCTCTCACACCCAGTTTGTGTAGGAGGCGTTGAAAAATGCCAGAAAGATGCAAAACAACTGTTGGCAGTTTGTCAAATTTGATTTGTCATACATCAAATGGCTTTAAAATGACAAGCAACAGAAGCTGTCTCAACTGACGACAGACAAATGGTTCTCGAAAAACTGGAAAATCAAGTGAAAACTGTGGAAACTCGCAAACATGCTATTTGTGGCAACCAGAAAAAAGGAAATATCAAAAAGTGCTCTTGTGGAAACAGGCCTCAGGCCTGCATAATAGTATGTGTAAGGATACTCAAATCAAGATAGATAAAACTAAATAATGCAAATCAAATGCTTTGTCACCAAGTTTTTAGTTACGGCAACCTAGTATAAACTTTAAAATGAAATGAAGTTTGGAAAGCAGAACGTTTTAAATGTATTTATTATTTAAATTCTAATATATAGACATGCAGATACAGCTACTGATATAGATACAGATACAGTTAAAGAGATACAGATATATCCATATATAACTTGCGATTCTTTACATTCAATTTTAATTTAATATTTATAGGCAGAAGCTGTCGGTTTCTTCTATTTTTCTTGTATCCTAAATTCTGCTTAACTCAAGATTGCAGTGATAAAATGCTTAGAAAATTCTCATAAATCTGTTTTCAAGAGCTTCAATACCATTTATACTGTAGTGTTTAAAGTGTCGTCTTTTAAATATTTAAATGTGGAGGCTACCGCAGCTTGGTTAATAGTCCTCTTAACCTTATTATTGTCCGTGCTGTGGCATAATATTAGCTCGTAGGTACTTACTCATTTACTTAATATTCTAATATAAATTTAACGCACTCCGTCAGAAGTGCAACATGAAGAGGGGCGAACTAAACCGAGGTGTTGGCAACGAGAATGTTTATGGACACGGCTAGAATGCCGGCAGGAACTGACGCTCATTCAGCCAGCACACAAAGAGCCCTCCAGAAACACACACACACACACAGACAGGCATACATATACATACACACAGTTGCTGTAACAGGAAGCCAGTTTGAAGGACATGAAATGAAACTCATTTGCTTCATTGGCCCAGGCATGGAGTGTGGTCCTCTGTGGCAAATGCCACAGTTGGTTTTTAGCCCAGACCAGGTGGAGCATTTGTGCAGCGTGACACGCAAATTGCCAGGTTATATACGCACACCACCATGCAGACACACACAGATACACCCACACAGCTACACACACAGACACATGCAAAGATAGACAATGCAACGTGTTAAACTTCGCCTAGGACAAGTCAAGTGGGAGCACAATGGACTCTGACAGCTCCGACACGCTCATTTGTAGCTAAAACCCAGCAGGGCTGTGCAGGGGAGACAGGAGTATAGAGGAGGGCTGTAAAGTCAGTGTGAGCATGACTAATTTGTTAGCAATTATGCTGGATTGACGTTGCCGGACTGGGCGCACATTAGCATAATTGTTGTTATGAGACGAGCCTTCAAAGGTGTGACTTTCATGAAGTCAGCTGAACACAAAGCATAGAAATGAGCATGAAATCTAGCTGAGATTGGGAGTTCTTTAAATTTAAACTAATTGTGGTTATGAGAAAAACCTTCAAAAGTCCCACTTGAGATTGGGAGTTCTTTAAATTATGAGAAAACCCTTCAAAGGTAGGACTTTCGGGATGTCAGTTATCGAAATTAGCTTGAAATGTGGCTCAGAATAAAAGTTATTTAACTTTAAACAAACTGTGGTTATGAGAACACCTTTTAAAAGTGTAATTTTCTAACTAAGATTGAGAGTTCTTTAACTTTACACTAATTGTGGTTATGAGAATGTACGAAATGTGCATGAAATCTAGCTCAGATTAAGAGTTCTGTAATTTTCACCATATTGTTATGAGAAGACTCTTCAAAGGTGTGACTGAGATTAAGAGTTCTTTAACTTTAAGCTTGGTTCCGTTAACCGGCACACACAACCTGCTCTTTGGCTTCACCTTAACTATCCCTAATTGCACTCACTGACCACATTTCGACCGCACGGTGCTCTTCAATTACCAAACAATTAAGTGGGCGTGTCAACACCGGCCAAAACTCCCACCGGAAGCGGCAAGTTGAGCAGCCCAAAATCAACAGCCAAAAACCAAAACTGGGCAAACTGTCTAGTAGCTCACTTAGAGCTGCTGCTTCTCCTCCTGCTCCTCTCCACAAATGCCTCACATAAATTAATTATAATATGCTTGTAAATGTGCAATATAATTGTTGTTAGAGCTGTTGTTGTTTGTCAGTGTCTCGTAATTGTTGTTGTCGAGCTAAACAATTAAGTGCAAATTGTAAAACATGCTCAGCTGCGGTTTGTGGTCATGTTTGTGTCTGCTATCTGTCTGCCTCTCCGCCTCTCTGCCTCTCCGCCTGTTTGTCGAGTTCCGTTGCAGGTTCTGTGAACCCCGGAACTAACCCATAACCCCTTACCGTAGCTGTGGTTTTGCGTTTGACTGACTTTTCCAGTCGGCACTTTATTTGGCACTTCATTTGCTGTGGCTTATTTAAGTCGTTGGGGCGTTTAAGTTCAGCACAATTAGCTCAAGAAGTCATTTTTAAAATCATCAATAAGGAAGAAGGAAGCTGAATATTATTTCAGTTAAATAAGTAGTTTATTGCATCTTTGTTCCTTTTGTTTCTTTGTACGTTTTATGATTTCTATTGTTTTATCTTGCCAATGTCTTACATCAGTTTCTTCTTCCGTTATACCTTCCATGGAATATTATAATTTTTAGTATGATTAAATAGGGAAAGAAATACAATACAACAGTTAATTCAGTTGTTTATTAAAATTTCTTTGTTCCTTTTTGTTTCTCTATTTTAGTTAAAATTTCTTTTGTCTTTTTATCTCAATATCTTTATTAACTTTCTTCTTTCGTTATAACTTCCTTGGGTTATTCTAATGTGTAAGATGATTAATAAGAAAGGAAATACAATACATTTATTAAATCAGTAGTTTATTACAATATTTATATTTTTTGTTTCAATAACTTCCTTATTCCCATTATCCTTTCTTATTTTATCTTTTTTTCTTGCCTCTTTTTCATTTCGTGTTTTTTCTTTTCTTTTCTTTTACACCCTATTTATTCCGTTGGACGTATCTTTGCTTATACCACACTTTCAAGCTTTCCATTTTGCTCTCTTTTTTCTTATCTTCAATTTTCCCTCCTTCCTTTCTTTCAATTCTCCTGCTATCCATTCTTTTCTCCTGTCCTAACTCACACGCTTTGATACAAATTCAACCAACTCAGTAGCCCTTAATTTTGAATTCACTTTTGCACAATGCCTACTCAAAACTAAGATATACTTTATTTATTTGCTTAAAATTTAGCCCAATTTATAAACCACCCAAAATTTCCCTACACATGCCTATAAATGATGTCGATCCAAAGGGCATTTCCCAATTGAAACGTATACAATTCCAACTTCTGGCAGGAGGATGTTCAAGTATCTTGGAAGCCTGCTTATTTATGCCAATCGATGTGGTCAAGACACGACTACAGCTGCAGTCCATAACACCAATTAATGGGTCAACCCACTATGCGGGTTTACGTGATGCATTCGTCAAGATTTACCTGCAGGAGGGCATCACAACCTTTTGGCGGGGCTTGATGCCTCCCATAATATCGAATACCCCAAGACGTGCGGTTAAGTTCATGGTGTACGAGAGTTCGAAACCTTTTTTTCTTTTCAATTCCGAAGAACCAACTCCCCTGACCTATATGCTGGCTGGTGGCTTAGGCGGCGCAGTTGAATCTTTGATACAAAGTCCGTTTGAAGTAATTAAAATTATGCAGCAGGCTAATCGACTTGAAAATATAAGCACCATCGATGTAGCCAGGGATATTATTAAAAATGAAGGGTTCGGAAATCGGGGACTCTTCAGGGGTTGGACAGCCAATATGGCACGGAATACTGTATTTCATTTGATATACTTTGGTTTATTCTTTAGTGTTAAAGAACATCTGCCGAACAGACAAAATAGCTTTTGGAATTTCATCAACAAGTTCGGATGCGCTTTCATTTGCGGCATATTAGCATGTATTCCCATAGTGCCCCTGGATGTGGCAAAATCAAAAATTCAGGGACCACAGCCTGTAAGCGGTGAAGTCAAATATTCAGCTACCCTCAGAACTATTTATACGATATACAGGGAAGATGGCTTAAAGGCCCTAACCTATGGGCTATCGCCTCTTATGTTGCGGGCCGGGATAGGTGGATCGATTTTGCTATTTTCCTATGAGTATATTTACGGGTTATTAATTTACTATAAATCTTAGACGCGTTCAACAAATTGTCAGTCATTATTCGTATATAAGTATGTGAAAAGCAAATACAGAGCCTGTTAGAAATATGTACAATACAATTATATTTACAATAAATTTTATACACAGCAATCAGTGTTAATTTATAGAGTAAAATTACATAAATAGCTATGGGCTGTAAAGTTAAAGCTACACCGGAATATTCATCGTTTACGCAAGCGCAGTTTCAAGTAATTGCAGCGGGATGTTCCAGTATTCTGGTGATATTACTGCTACATCCTCTAGATACGATTAAGACACGATTGCAGCTACAAACGAGAAGTTCTTCTATAGAATTCACCCATTATAAAGGTGTTTACGATGCTTTCCGCACCATCTATCAAAAGGAAGGTCTCCTAGCACTCTGGAAGGGTATAATCCCTCCGATAATATCCGACACACCCAGACGAACTATAAGGTTTACGTTGTTTGAACAGGTGCAGCCATATCTTCTATTCGGTGCAACAAAACCGACCTGGTTAACCTATCTGTCGTCTAGTTGTGTGACGAGTTTGGTTGATGCAATAATACAAAATCCATTCGATGTTGTTAAGATTGCACAGCAAGCGAATCGGAAATCAAAATTCAGTATCGCTTATGAAGCGAGGAATATTATAAATAACAATGGCTTAAGTTCACTGTACAGGGGTCTATCAGCCACGCTAATACGTAATTTGGTATTTCAGTCCATGTACCTTGGAGCATATACCACCATCAAAGATCTGACGCCCACTAGTGATGAGGCCATCTGGGAATTCTTTCGCAAGTTCGGAATATGTATGTTAACAGGTCCAGTGGGTTTGCTACTGAGCTTTCCCTTCGATATGGTCAAATCTCGCATCCAAGCACCTCGACCTAAAGCAGAAGAGATCAAATATAATTATTTATTGGGTACTATAAATACCATATATAAGGAAGAGGGCGTAAGGGCGTTCTTCAAAGGTCTACTAGCTGATATGCTGCGAACAGTTCCCGCTGGTGTTATCTTACTTCTGGGATATGAATATATTTATGGGTTTTTGAAACAGAATTTTTCATGAATTGAATTTAATTTTATACTAGAAGTCTATCCGAGAAGGGAATAGAAATTTCTTTAGAACCTGTATTGATCTATCAAAAGATAAATAAAGATAATAAAATTGTGAGTTTTCAGAGAATAAACGAAATTTCGATTCGTTGCTGTTTGGGCTGGACGAATCTAGAGAAATAGTAATATATTTATATGGAGCATATTTATTTCATAAACTACAAGCTTTCCCAAACAATATGTAAATTATTTAAAACATTGGGCAAACTGAGCAGCAAATCGAATAACAATACAAAGGACAATATCAACAGTTAAACAATAAATGTGTTTTGGCTTTTCTGGGCAATGAAAATGTCTCCAGGGTCAATTGCGAATGTATTTGCCGGCACACACACATAGATTAGCATAATTACAAACACAATTATGTATGGTCATGGCCATGATGGCGATGCTCGCTCCAAGGCATTTTGTTTGGATGAGAGATGAAGATGGATGCAATATATGTACGTATGTACGTTGTGGAGGGAAGGAATCCGGGGAGAGGGAACGAGATGCTAACAACATGATTAGAGTGACATTTGGCATGCAGCGAATGCTGCTTTTGATTTCATTTCATTACCCATTGCAATTTCAACTCTGAATAATTGAATATGTGCTGTGCATACTTTAAGGCAACAAATTGCCATTGCAATTGTATTTGTTTGTTTGTTTATACATTTGCATGTTTGTATGTTTGTATGTCGCTGTGGTTGGTGTGCTTTTGGGCAATTCAACTGGAATATGCTTATTACGCATTGAAACTAATTTACCATGGCAATTTTCTATGTTTGCCCTTCTCCAATAAATCAATTTGTGCATCGTATATATATTTACCTTTAATTGTTGTCATTTTTAAATTGCCAGCAATTTAATAAAGCATCGCTTCAATTTCTGGCACATCGATTAGAAATTAAAGAGCATTTATTGTTCAACTTTTGTTCATGGCTGTAATCATAATCGATGGAATATTGCGGAAATATTTTCCATGGCGATTATTTATGTAATTTAATGGTCAAATAGTTCGCATATTGCGATTGATAACTATTAAGCGCAAATAAATAATTTACTACAAATTTTCGAAATATTTTTAAATTGGTTTGCAATTAATTCTGTATTTCATTTTTAATACAACGCACTCTTGGCAATTCAATCAAGCTGAGGCTCTTAAACAATTAAAATCCAATCACTAATCAATATTGCGTTTTTCGGCAAAACCTGCAAAAAATGCCAAATTGAATTAACATCAGTGGCAATTTAATTGTTCTGCTCGTATATCTATCTTTATCAGTCTATGTGTGAATGGGTTACTTTTGCAGCCTTTTGTCTAGTCAATAAAATATGAATTATTTGAAATATTTAAGCGCAAAATAAATCAAATATCAACGCTCGCCATCAAAACAATAAAACACAGTCAGAGAGCGAAAACTGTGGGGAAAATAAAAATCTACCAACAGTTGTTATGATTTTTGTTCGCTTTTCCCTTCTGCTTTTTGGCTTTGCAGGCTGAACACAAATTTTTTATCAGCAAACAGCACAAAATTCTCCATATACATCATTGTTGTTGTGTTGTGTTCGAATGGTTGTTGTTGTTGCAGTTGTTGCTTTTGTTGTTGTCGTTGCGGTTGTCTAAATAAATTTTTTATTGACCATGGTTAACGCCTCAGTGAGCAATAAACGTACAACGAGAGACATGTGGCAGCCGGAGTGAATTTTCCCTGCCTCCCATCGAGTGTGAAAAGCACAAAAACCACACTGAAATTTTACAGGACTTGCAAGTTCTGTTGCCATTCTGCCCAAACGCCTCGAAGCATGCCACAAGTTATGCCACACTCACACACCCACACTCCACACATGCACACGTTTGATGAGGCCAGTCAAGTGTGTGTGCGTGACTGTGTTTGATTGTGTGGGTTTGATATGAAATGTTCGCATTACACATGTTTCAACAATTGCTGGGCATCAATGTGATTACACTTGTGGGCCCGAAAGTTGCCCAGAAGTCAATCCTTAAAACAATCCGCAAACCGAAACAAAGTCAATTCGAATTTCTCTAAAATTTATTTACGGTGAGCCTAGAAAATGTCTTTATAATTTTTACAGCAGAGTAGGCAGTGAATATTATACCTTTTATATAATTTCATGTATAAACTATATGGGGTTTTAATGTTTATTTATATTTAATTGTATTATTTATATAGAAATAATTTTTATTACCACTGTTACTCAACTGCTTAGCCTCAATTGATAATGCAAAAAAAAAATATAAATATATAAATTTTGTCATTAGTTGCGACAAATCATCAAAATTAAATTAAATTAAGTTGGGCTTAAAATTGAATTTTTCGAGTGAAATTCATTTTTTATCAAATTGTTATTGAATGGTGTTGTTACGCTTAAAAAAATGTTGGCATTCTAATAAGAATTCCAATATTTTTCACATGCATATAAGATATTGTTCTTTTATTAATTTAATTATTTTATTTATTAAATATATAGCACGATCAACAGCATCTATAGAATAGATATTATTTAATTTAATCAATAAATAATTTATTTATTTAATCCAATCATAATCAATAAATAATTTATTAATTTAATCAAATATCAACACAAACAAATGGACTCCTTACTCTTTAAGAATATTTACTACCAATAACTTTTCAAACAAATAAATAAGATCAAATATTCAATCACATTTGATGGCATATATATCTGTGCAGCAATATCTTTTGCTCCATCTGAGAGTGTTGTTTTTTTCACTCAAATGTAAACTTTAATATTCTTCAGTAATTCACAACACGTTTCAGGTTTGCACATCGATATGAAAGTGTCAGACGTATTTTATTATTATTGCTATGATTATTATTATGTTTTCATTTTTTTTTTTTGCAAAATGATTTTCGTCTTGTTGTTTTTATACATTTTTGATTTTCATTTTAACATGGCCATTGCCCCTGAAAGCAACAACACTTTAAAGTGCTGCGAAAATGAAATGAAATTAATATGAAGTTTGACTTAACGCCTCATAAATCATTGTCCAATTTTCATGTCGCATGCCCTGCGGCAAGACGGGACAAGCTCTGCCTGAATATGAACAGGATAGAACAGGATGGAACAGGATGGAACAGGACGAGGACAATCTTGAGCTCTGCTGTGGTTGTAGTTGTAGTTGTTGCTTTTGCTGTCTGTTCGTAACACAAACACACTTAAAATGATTGAAATATATACGTATATGCCGGCTGATGTATGCGTAACATGGCGCTACATTGCAGCAAAATGCGACCATCATTGTCTATATACAGTTACGCACACACATG
The DNA here is from genome assembly GCA_035045125.1 of Hypselothyrea guttata. Classification (NCBI taxonomy): domain Eukaryota; kingdom Metazoa; phylum Arthropoda; class Insecta; order Diptera; family Drosophilidae; genus Hypselothyrea; species Hypselothyrea guttata. Next base: position 74,089 of record JAWNNJ010000729.1, on the reverse strand, counting down.
CACACATCGACTATATACAGGGCTGGCTATATGCCGTATTGGCCAGGAGCAAAGACAAGGCCCGAAGACTGAACTGAACTCAACTGAACTGAAGACTTCCTCATTACACGCTTGTCACGTGCACATTTAACGTTTCGCTGCACACACACATACTTACACCGACACACCGATATGCTGCACAGTGACATAATTACACGCACACACGGACAGACACACATACCAGCGCACGACAGTCATTCATATTAATATTGTCGGTCAAAAATACTACCTCACACAGACAGTCTAATAAGGGCAAGCAGCAGGCGAAACGCTGAAGCAGACATGCATACCAATTTTGAAGACTTTTAAAAATACATAAAAATATGGCATATATCTTTAAATAGAACTCATAAAGCTTACCACAGCATAAAGCAGTATATGATCAATTAATTAATAAATTATTGATCTGAAAAAGTTGAGCGGATAAACAGCGAGACTCAAGAAAATAATTAAAATCATAAATTGTTAGTTTCTATTATCCGAACTCAAAAGAGAGTTTTGAAAAAAAAAACATTGAGCATAATATATTAAATTAATTTATTTAAAATAAATAAAATAAATATTTTCATAAATAAAATTTCAAACAAACAAAATAATTAATTTTAACTTATTTTGGTATTATCTCCACATAAAAGTATTCATTTGTTTTACTTTGAAAATAATAAACTCAATAGAAATAAATTTAATTAAAACTAAAAGTTAAAACAAACAAATCTGTTATAATTTATGCATAATTTGTTAAGTTCAATTTGTTAAGTTGTTGTAATTTAGGTTTGGTGAATGCTTTAGAGTTTAATAAACGCCCAACAATAGTAGAATTTAATTTGTATTTATTTAAATGGTAAGCTGCATTTTTAATTTAAGCACTTGCTTTTAGTTCTTCCCCTCATGTATACCATTTGGATATGCTTTTTCAACTACAAACATTTTTACTTACATACATATATGCAAATTTACAGTCACTGCAACAACAATAATATTATATTTCATGGACTTCCCAAGTCTCTGGCAAGTGTTTTTCAATTTGTTTTACAAATTATGCAAAAGTTTCCGCCCTCTTCTGGCAAATGTGTAATAGAAATTGAATCTCTCAACAAAACGCAAATGAAATTTAAGTTTGTGCAGTTTATTTAAAATGCATTTAAATGCCAGAATTTGTGGCAACTTACTTATGCACACAAAATACTTTATTTATATGCGATGTTTTGCAAATAATAGAGTCACATTTATTGTGCTGTCAAACATTAAACATTACTGGACTATGCCATTGATTGAAGGTGTCCATTGCGAAATATTTATGCAAGTAAAAAGCGCATTTTAAAGAGTTTAAATAAACAGGAACTAACTGGAAGTATTTCAAAAACAAATAAGCCTTAATTTACAAAATGTAAGCTACATTGAATAAGGTTAAAATACAAATAATAAATAAATAAAAAGATAGACCTGGACAGTAAATTTAAATAGACAAATTTACTTTAGATTTCTTCAAGTTTTTCATTAAATTTATAGAAACCCTTTAAGCTAAACTAAACTATCTGGAAAAACTCGAACTCATTTTAATTAATATTATATTATTTTACAAGTAAAATTAAAAGTAAAGATTTAGCAGCCAGATTGAATTAAATATTCAATCAATAATAGATATTTATTTTCTTACATATAATACAAGTTTTTTACGCATTTACTAAAAAAAAAAATACAAAATACAATACCTCTAGAAAACATAAATTATCTGGGAATATTCTAATAACAATTTAATTTTAATTTATATAGTAAAAATATAGTAACAAAGATCTTTAATAAATGAAAAGCTATTCCAGCTAGATGAAAAATTGTATGCCTTTAAGCTTTAAGAAAACTTGCGAAATTTCTTCATTCAATGCAATTTACAAAACGTTAAAATTGCAAATTTGGGCAGCTTTTGACGTTCAAGTTCATGCGAGTTTGCTGTAATGGAAGATTAAATTCCCACAGGAACATTGACCACATGACGTCCTTCTACACATACGCACACATATGTAGACCCATACACACACACACACACACACATATGTGAAGATTAAGATAATTAAACATGCTGCGCACGTGCAGCGGCTGCTTTCCACATTTTATGCTCTTGATATTTAAGCAAAAACAAATAAAATGCATGGCGCGTTTTTATATGTATGCACGTATGTATACATATATGTGTGTATGTATGTGTTTATGTTTGTATGTGTGGTTCATGCAACTCTGGTCTGGTCTGTTGTGGTCTGTTCTGCTTTAGTCTTGTCCACAAATTGTGCCACAAGTAGCCGCAAACTGCTCTTACTTTATGTGTGGCAAGAACAAGGGAAGGCACAGCGGCAACTTCTGGCAATTTTTATATATTAATTAAAAGGAATTTTACGTGCTAATGAAATAAAATGTGCTGAAGCCCGTATGCGTGTCCTGCAGTTTTATGTAGCATAAAATGAGGAGTATTAAAAAAAAACACAATGCCTGACATTTCTCAATTTGCTCGATGCCAACGAGCTGGGAATTCATTTCACATTAAGCATACGCCCTGTCTTTACGCGTTTTTCATGAGCTGTTAAGATCTGTGAGCGTTTGTGCAACATGCGTGTGGCAACAGGGGTCAGCAAGGCCAACAACAGTTGTCGCATAACTGAATCAAACACAGGCGAGAAAGTTGCTAGCATGCGAGTTGGAACAGCTTGCGCATGCGACATGTTGCATCGAACCAACTAACATTTCGCCCGCTGTTAATGTTAACTGTACGAACTTAGGCTGTTAGCATTTGAAACGAATTAAATATTAATAATATTCAATGATGTTTAATTAATAATTTACTGCATAAATATGTATAAATATTATTGATTTAATTTAATTAAGTTGTTGTGCTATTTATAGACATTTTTCTAGTCAAATTAACACATTAAAAATTGCAATAAAAATGCAACTACAATTTGCATGTTGTCAGTTTATATGCACATATAGTGTATATGTTGGCATTTGGGCAAATGTTTACCTAACCCATAAATCTATAAAATTTAATTTTGAGCAAATAAATCAAAACAAACATGCAAATTCTCTGCTGTCTGGCATTTTGTTCAATTGTAACAATATTTGTGCTCTAATGTTTGCTACGGACAAACGAAGGCAAACACCCAAAGAATTTTTGCCGCAATTTGCAACAAAAACTGTAAAACGATACAAAATGAAAACGAAAATGAAATTGAAAATACAACAATACTAATATCAGTAGGTAGAACAATTCGTAAAATCTCTTAGCCACAGAAATAAAATTTGATAAAGTGTAAAGTGACAACACTTGGCAGAGTGTTGCAATTGCAATATTTGTGCTTAATATTTATATCTTATTCACACAATGCCAACTTGGAAATTTCGAATATTACTTAATACAGACTTGTGTTGTGGTTTTTACGGAGATTAGCAAAATGTTTGCCCAGCTTTTGGTTTTATCATGTAAACTGTTGCTATTAAAAATAACTTTGTAAGTTTTAAGCTTGTTTTTGTTTTGTTGCCAAGTCGTTAGCCAGAGTTCATTTGTTGGTCAGCTCAGTTGATAAGACAGCATGCTAATGATTCTACAAACAGGCAAATTGTGCTTAAAAGCAAGAGTTAAATACTTAGGGAATTGTACCAATTTCTAAGCATACTAAGATTGCCTTGCAATGTATTTTTAACGGACAGTTCCAAGGCATTTACAGGCGAGTAAGGTATAGTATAAAATATTTATTTTATTATCTGTTTATTTATTTTATTAGATCAGAAATACTCGTTAAAGTCTTGCAATAACTTTACTCCCAATGCAGCGCTCACTGCTGTTCTCCCTGCTGTTCTTACTACTCTTCACCTGATGCACTCGTTGTAGTTATCACTGCTGTATTCGTTGTATTAGGTTCTCGCTGTAGTTCTCGCTTATGTTCTCGCTACTGTTCTCACTTCTGTACTCCCTGCTGCACACGCTGTTGTTCTTACTGATGTATTCGTTGTATAAGGTTCGCACTGCTGTTCTCGCTCATGTCCTCGATACTGTTCTCGCTGCTGTTCTCCCTGCTGCACTAGTTGTAGTTCTCACTGCTGTATTCGTTGTCTTAAGGTATCGCTGCTGTTCTCGCTAATATGCTCAATGCTGTTCTCACTGCAGCTCTTCGCTATAATTCTCTTGCTAACTTGGTCTGTAAGATATCCTGAGCAACGAATCGTTTTGCTTCGAAATCAGCTGATCTTTCAGCTTTTGTTAAGACACACGTGGAAAATATTCGTATTACGCATAACTTTTGTAAGATTGAATTAGATTATATTTATTTTATTATAATCCTTATAAATAAAGTCATAAATAATATCATGATGGTTAATCCAAAGATGCCCAAGCGTGAGTAAGTGAATTATTTTTGAAAGGCTGGCAACTCTGTGTCGTTATAACAACACAGTGGTCATTAAATCAGCACACCAGTGCACTGAGTGTGTGTATATTATTCCCAAAGAGTATACACACTATACAAATTTATAGCTTTGAGTATATCGTTGCCTTAACACCTTATCATAATATTTGGCCAACAATCAAAGTATCGCAAATGATTTAAAATTAATTACCACTCCTCTTGTTTCTGTTTCAATCTTCGCTTAAGAATGATTCTTTTAACCATAAATGCCGTTTGACTCTTCGACTCTCCAGCTGTTTTCGGTTGTCGGTTATACGAATTCTGTTTTCCCGTTTTCTCGTTTAATGGCGGCACAATGAAAAATCACTGCCGCATATGTCCAACCAATAACTGACATTATTGACTGTTAATATTCCACTTTCAGCTCACAACAGGGCGAATAAGCGACAGCTTATAAGCTTTGGTCGAAGTATAAATGCCCTAAAATTTTTATGTTTTATGTGTTCATAAATATTTTATATGCTTTGAAATGTAAATGTCATATACATAATTGTTAATTATTTGACAACTGTTTTCCATAATGCGCTCGCTGCTTCGTTTCTCACTCGCTTCTTCGTTTTATACAGTTGTTCTCGCTGCCCAGCTAGCTACAGGCATTCTCTTTCCTGCTCTCGCTACTTCGTTTTACGGTTACAGCTGTTCTTCTTGCCCCGTTTGCTGTTCGCATTATCGCTGCTCTCTGCTATCGCTGCTCTCGTTACTTCGTTTTATGCTGCGATTTTAGTTGTTCTTACTGATCCGTTCGCTGCTCGCTTTATTCCTCTCGCTGCTGTTCTCGCTAATTTGTTCTAGGCTGCGTTTACAGCTGTTCTCACTGCTGCTCTCGTTACTTCTTACTGATTCGTTCGCTGCTCACATTACACTTCTCACTTTTGATCGCGCTACATCGCTTTACAGTACGCTGTTCTCATTGCACCGTTAACGATTTCCACTGCTTGTCTCGCTGCTTTAAAACGAGTGACATGCAAATTTTTTGATATATTCCAATATATTTATTTGTTATATTATATTTAATTACTGTTCTCACCGCTGCTCTCGCTGCTTTCTAACGAGTAAAATGTAAGCTTGTTTTTTGTTGAAAATTCGTCTATTAGTCATTTTATATTTATTTACAATAAATTTCTTCACATATTTAATTTCCACTTTGGTCAATCCAATGCCTGAGTTAAAATACCCAAATGGGAAGTGATCCAAAAGTACTCCAAGTGCAACATTTCAATAACTGAAATACCAATTAAAATTGTACAATGGGTACTCCGGTTCCCTCCGCCATTCTGTTGGCCTGGCTGGCTGGCATGGCGGCCAACGCTGGATGTCAGTTAAACGAGCAAACAGGCAAAAACAAACATACAAACACCACAACTGCAATGGCCTGACATACAACTTGTCATGCAGACAAATATACATACGTCTATATGCATGCATGTATGTATGTATGTATGTATATATGGAATATGTAAAGTCAGCGGCGCGGCAGGAAGCGCAAAGAGCGAGGGCCGCACACCGGCCATATCCTGGTATATCCTGGCATATCCTGGCATATCCTGATGCATGCTCGCATTGCTGATATGCACTCGTAATTGGTATTGTTTGCCCCAACGCGCGCACTGACGATTGAGGGCGGGTGCGGGCGTTGAGGGGGGCAGGCATGTACGTACATACATTTGCACCTCGACGCCAGCCAAAAATATAAAAAAGGAACGTGGCATATGGAAAGCAATGTCATGCAAACAAGCCGCAAGTGGGGCAAGCACTGCTCAATGAGTGCCAAGCGTGGCATGGGGTAGGGGGAGGGGAAGTGCAACATGCATAAACAAGCAACTAGCAACTATTAATTTTGCATTATAAATGGAGGAACAATGAGTTGAAACCGAAGCTGCAAATAAGCGCAGAAAAGAGCAGTGAAAATCGTAATTTGATTAGAGCAAATGCAAAGAAATCAAAGATAATTACTAAAAATCTAATATTAAATTGAAAATTAATTTAAAAAAAATTGGTAAATCAATTTTTAAACATAAACAAACCCTAATTTAATGTATTTTATATTAATTTAATTTAAATTTAAAACCTTTCTAATTTAATTTTATGTTTGTGACTAACGCAATAATTTATAAGTCTTATACTTGTAGCATTAGGATATCATATCTAAATAAATAAATAACAAAAAATATTATTTTATTTTATTTTTGTTTTTAATTTAAAGTTTTTATTCAGTATTTTAAAAAATTAATCAATGGATTTACCGGCTTACCGCCATTCTCATCACTATTGTGCGATAACAAATTGGAAATCCTGGGTAATTATGCTAAGTTGCAATCGATAACTTGCATAAATTTGAAGCTGCATAACTGCATAATACATAAAAGCCTTTATTTGCTTATGCCTTTTGTATCTTTTACTGCAACAAAAGTAAATGAAATATTTGTGCGCTTCTTATGCAGATTGATAGAGCAGCAATGGCATCCATCAGCCCAGCCAAAGGAAAATGAAAATTCAATGGAAAACTGCGCGTTCGCGCTGGGTGCAGCTTTCACGTTCGCATTGTTTGCGCAAGCACGAAAAGTTATTAAGATGCATAGACGTGATGCTCCATGTTTTGAGCCAGTCAGGGACATCGGGTATGATATGGAATATTGCAGATATGTACATGGCTTAAAGCGCTGCTAATGCTGAAAACAAACTTCCATTAACAGCGGCAAATGTCACGTGCATTAAAGAGCTATCTCTCCTTCAATATAGTTCCGTTCCCCCCTTTGTTCTACCTCTGGTTAGAAGCTTACCAAATTTTGTAGTCAAATGAGCAACTGCTGCTCATTGACATGCCTGACAAGAATTGAATTAAAAGTTTTTGTGCAGCACCCGAAATGCCAAGGAGCAGCTGAACATGGCTAAATGGAAAGCGGAAAACTGAAAACTGAAAATTCGAATTCATAAAAAACAAAAAAGTAAAATAATAAAGTTTTCGGGCTGTTCGCATTTAAATTGATTTGTAATTCGCGGTTAATTTGGCTGGTCAATGCGACTATTTTATTCAGTTTTCCCCCGTGTTGTGGGCCGTTTTCCTCGCTTTCCCCCAACTCAGGTTATTAACGTAATTTGACACAGAAAGCGTGACAGCTGTGGCGCTTTTCATTTTCCACTTTTTTGTGTTTTGTTCTCTTTTGGGTAAATGCTTGCTTAATTGATTATCATGGTACGTGTTGGGCGAAGCCGAAGCTCTAGCTGCATGGCAGGGTATTAATGAATTATTGATTTAATTGTTAACTTGTCAGAAAATCATTCCATGCATATATTGAGCACTCGAAATCCCACTCAAAATATACAAAACATGGACAATTTAAATTTAAAATTGTGTTTTTTTGACATTAGAAACAGCAACAATATGAATTACAAACCTATAAAAAACACATTGTTTAAATATTGAAAACATACAAAAAGCAGTAAGATAAATCCCCTATCAATACAAAAGAATATTATTATTACAAAAGTCATAGTCTGACATTTACAACAGTTTTGATAAGAGCAAAGCTTATAAAGGAAATTATAACTATTTTGCAGACCAAAGGCATAGCTCTGCCAGCAAATTATTTGCTTGATTACAATTAAATAAACAATTAAATTGCATAATTTAATTAATAAAGAAACAGTTTTCGATATGTTCAAATTGCAGTTCATGTCCGAATTATTTCCGTCTGTTCCTCCGTCTGCCTATTTGTCTGTCTGTCCGTTCGTCTCTCTCTCTCTCTCTCTCTCTCTCTCTCGCTCTCTCTCTGTCTATCCGTTATCTGTCCGACTGCATATTTGACTGTCCTTATATCTGTTTGTCCGTCTGTCTATTCGTTTGTCTGTGTCTCCGTCTGCATGTTTATCTGTCCGTCTGTCTGTCCCTCCGTAGCAGCAGCTTACCCTAGTATAGCGGTGCCCAAACGGAGCATACGAAAGAGCATACGAGAGAGCGCGCTCACACAAGGCTCTCCCCATAAGCAAGAGCAACAGCCCTATGCTAAAGAGCAGCGAGAGCTCCACGCTCTGACCCTCACTCAGCGCATCAACACGACAGAGCGAGAGAGAGCTTCTTTAGCATAGGCCTCAGCTGTATGCATGTATTGGTGTAAGCTTCGCTATTCGCTGCAATTATTTCTGAAGCTGCGCTCAGAGTGCGTACGTGAGAAGAGTCACGGAGCCACCGATCACTAGGGTATAAAAGCAGGCTTGAAATGCATTTTCGCTTAGTTTGCCAGTGGCTGGCGTCGGGTGCGGACGGAAGGCAAAGGTGTGGGACATACTATTTAACAGCTATAGACTACAGCTGCTGGTGGAAATTTAAGTATGTTTAACCACATTTTCTACAGTGTATATACATATGTATTCATGCTATTTGCAATTATGCCCTTTAATACATTAAAATATTACAAAAGCGTTAGTGCAAGAAGAAAATGTGGAAAAATAGCAGACCCTACAAAGTTTTCAATTTTTTGATCAAGTTGACAAGCTGAGTCTGTCTAGTAAATCAGCTGAAGACTCCATATTGGTTATTTAAAATCACTTACGTAGATTTTTTATTACAAATTATTTATTTAAAAGTTTAATCATTTTTAACCGAAGCCCTACGATTGAGAAATAGCGAGGATATGCAATAAAAAGGGTGCTGCATTGGGCAGGAAAGAAGTGTCTCGCATGCAAAAAGAAAATTCAACGTCTGCTGCCATGCGACTCTTGTATATTTATTTGCTGTTGTTATTATTTAAATTTATATTTTACCCTTTAATTAAGCTCACACGGTCTCGCTTATAATTAATTTGCCTCTAATTAAATGTTATTTGAAATTGTTTGCCTATAAACATAGGTAAGCATCCACAATAAATTGCCGCTATGGAGTTACATATCAAAATTCATCAGGCCATGGCCAGCACATGTATGTGCATACGAAGATAAATAAGGTTAGAAGAGCCATCAAAACAGCAAAACAATTGAATCGAAAAAGCCATCAGTCAACATGGTTACCTCTGGAAATACAGTGCCTGCAAAAGAACAGACCACATAGCCCATAGCCCACAACCCATAACCGATAACCCGTGTTACGAGCCCCTAAACCCGCACACGAGCTGAACTCAAAATGCAACATTTTGTGCCAAAAAAGAAAAACAACAATACAAAAATTAATTGATGACGCACCCACATATACACTAATACACACCAACACACACACACGCACACACACACAGATGACGCGCCAACACTAATTGGCAGTAACAACAATAAGAGCAGTTATGTGGATCCACGAAGTCGATTTGATAACGTAAAGGCCGAGTTCAAATCCATGGGTTATGAAACAACTGCAGCTAGGGGCAGAGCGTTGCGTGTGTGTGTGTGTGTGTGTGTGGAGGGGCAACCCAAATCGGACAGGGGGCGGGGGCACAACAGCAGGCAAATCGATGCAGACATAGACGAACAGCAATCAATCAATTAAATGCCTGGCTGCACCAACAACAACAGTAACAATGCTAACAGAACATAATCCGGAAAAATGCAAAAAACTGTTGCAGACTCTTAGGCGCAAAAATATTACAATTTATGCGTGCTGTTAAAAAAATTAAAAATGAAAAAAATTAAAATTTAGATGATATTGAATTTGTTTATATGACCAAGTTACAAATACTACATTTAGATATGATTTAAAGTGAAATAAAATATATAACTTCAGAGAATGCAATCGACAATCAACTTAGTTTCGTTTAATAAATTTACCTGTAATTCTTGATAATAAATATTTCTAAATAATTCTCTATATATTTCCTGTACCCATTTAAAATGGATAAAAACACAGTTAACTTTGGGAGAATGTTTTACGAAAACAAGCGTACCAACTTTGTTTACTTGACCAATGTACACACCAGCTTGCATTTGTTTATTTGTACTTTATGTTTTTACTATTATTATTTTACTTTTATTTTTTCAAACACTGGATCAAATTTCCCCGTCCAATTTAGATATAAACAGAGCCAAGCTTTAAGCCCCAGTCAGTCGAAATGCAATAGCTCCCAGTGCAGCATGACAGAAAAATATTTATTTATTGCATTTATCATACTCAACTGCTGTGCTTTGCTGTATGCAAATAAAACCAGTAAGTACAGAGACTTTATACAATTTTATGTATTAATTTTGTATTATATATAATATTAAACTTTTTAGGCGATGCTCTGAACACCATTAACAATATGCGCGCTCAGCTATCTAAACTATTGGAGATAATGATTAATAATTAAATTTAAATGAAATTAGCTCTTGAGTAGCTAAAAGTTCAATCCATACTTATTAAAATTCAATTATTATACAAATAAATGCAACTCCAATAAACTGGCTTCCATTTGCATTATAGAATGAATATAATAATGGATAATATCCATCTAATTAAAGACATATTCGCAAATGTATTGTGAGCGCATCGCTCTGGAAATAAATATTATAAATATGTAAATTAGGTATTTTATTGATATCCAAATTAGTTACATATGCTTCTATCATTTAAAGCTGAGGAAAAGCACCAAAGCTAAAGTAAATGTCAAAATTATTTGCATTTTCGTAAATTTCCTATTGAACCTCTTTTTTATGCTACTAGCAATGAACAAACTAACCGGTAAGTAACTTAACTCATAAATTCATAATATTTGAAAGCATAATTAGTAAATAAAGATATTGCTTTTGTCCACTTCTACAAGAAAATAACTATATTTATTCGAATAAGAAATTGTTTGAAAGGTACTGAACCCTTCAACAGCAGTGTTCGATTGTTTGATTGTTTTTTCAATATTAGGTTTAGGCATGATAAGCTGCTGAACACTTGAAATTGTTTTGCTCAAAGCAAACAAATTAAATAACAATCAGTGAATTATTATTCCATAAATAGCTTATAAAAACATATAGATTGTATTTGATTTTCCTTCATTATTTACCATTGATCAGACCATCTAGAAATTCCCTACGCAAATATTCATTCGCAAATCAGGCAATTTTTCACAGAAAACTTCTATGGAATTTCCCTACTACACTACAAACTTGCAAAGCTAGCAAGCCAAGTAATCTTATCAGTAGATAATACTTTATTATGTCAGTGTATTTTATTTAAAAATGACACCCCTTTCAGCAACACAATCGTTGCAATTGAGCCATAGGTGCGTATATAAACCTTATTTTATAACAAAGAATCAACAGATGTTACGGACTAGATATTGATTAAATTGTTTACAAATAAACATTGTACTTACTTTGTTTACTTGTCCAAAGTACACAGTTGTTTGCACTTTAATATTAATATATTTTTTTTTTAAAGAGTCTTAAATTTCCCAGTCCAGAGCCGATAAAGCTACAGTGAGTAGAGTCTAAATAGCTATAAACTTTTAATCAACTTACCGTATAAAATTAAAATTTTTTGCACAGTGACCTAAAAGATCTATTGTATAAAAAAATATATGAAAAACAAGCTGATTTCTCGTTTTCTAGCTTATTTTCAGACCATTAGTTTCAATGGTAGTAATCTAATCTGAACTTTTTGCCATTTGGTATTCATTTATGCCGATATATAGCACCAGCAAACAATTCATGTACAATATTAAAAGTAAGATAAAGCATGTGAATGCATTTACTTCAATGAAAAATTGTATTATTTATTTCTAGTTTCGTTTATGTTATTTAGGCGTAGATTTTGACCAGCGTAACGCCCACAATTGTGGCAATAATTGTATAGAGGCTGCTGCTGATCTTGCCGGCAGGACTCTTGTTGCACTTATTGCCAGAGCATTGGGTGCAGGATTTATTCCAGCCAGCATATGCCGACTTCAGGGGCAACAAACAGGAGTTGAGATCCCGATGAACACAGCCATGCAACTTATTTACCACAGATCCATCTATAAAGGATTTCCAGATGCATTTGAACACGTTTTAAATGGACAAATTGTACACTGTTACTCACTGTTTGCGAATTTGTATGTCTGGCCCAGACAATCAAAGGAATTGCTGTTCATTAATCTGACATTGTCATGGTAAATGGCCAAATAGCCGCTGGTCTCATTGGCAGCGGCTGTGGTGCAGGTCGTTTTTTTGGCACTCTTGCAATCCTTTGGAGTGTAGCAGGTATAACAGGTCAAGCTGTTGGCTATAATTTCCGATTCGTTAGTTTTCAGTATATTACATAAGTTGCCACACGCTTACCCCACTGTGCGTATGTCACAATCACCAAACAGACTATCAACGCTTGCTTAAACATTCTACTTGAAATTCTGGCTCTTTTTCGGGTAACACAAACTCAAGAACTAAACTTTTTCGGCCTATTTTAACCCACTTATATAGCCAATAATCAAGAGCCGATAAGAACGCCGAATTTTTAATTAGAAGTCTTTAATTAATTTTAGCGATGGTAGCCATGATCAATAGTACCAATAAAAACTGCAAAAAAAAAAAAAACAAAGAAAGTAAAATCTATTAAAAAAATATTCTAATTTTTTGTTAAGATTAATTTCTTTTTTAAAATCGATAATATACACAATTGCTGGAGTAAATTTAAATTGTTTATTCATTCTTCAAATCTTGTTGGAAATTTTCTCTCAATTTTTAATATATCGGCCTAATATTAAAAGCAAAACTAATTGTTTGCTATTTCATTTAAACATTTTCTGCATCACATATTGCAATGCTTTATGAAATTACGGATAATGCTTTTAAACACGATGTCTGCTCTATGAGCTCTAATACTTTCAAGGCATTCATTTTTGGCAACTAATCTAATCTAATCGATTAGCTACTTAGTCATACTCTTTATGTAGCCGATATATGTATGTACTTCCCACACACAATCTTCAGTCAGATAACCACAGATGTGTTATATATTTTTTTCTTTCTTTTATATATTTTAGCTCTTGATCAAAACAAAAGCCAACAATACTTTCAAAATAGTATAGATACTACTGCTCATCTGGCCGGCTGGACTGACAGTATTGCAATAATTGCTGGTACATGAAGAGCAGTATTTGGTGGTATTCCAGAATTCCTCCTTTAATGCCAGATAACAGGGTTTCAGTTCGGTGTAAACACAACCATGCAGCTTATGCACTACATAATTATCTAAAAAAAACATTATAAAGTTTTAGCTGAGAAGTGAAATGGCCTAAATACCACTCACCATTGACAAAGGTATACTGTTGCGTCAAACAATCGATATTTGGACTATCGATTAATCGCACATTATCGTGAAAAAGAGCTAGATAGGCGCTTGTCTCATTAGCTGCTTCTGGATTGCAAGTTTTCTTTCTAGGATGCCTACAATCGTCTGCATTGTGACAGGTATAGCAGACCAAAGAGTTGGCTGGAATTGTGAATGGCCTAATGGGGATTATTTATTTAATTTAAAACTATCTATCGACTTACCACTTTCACAAATCACAAACAACAAACAGGCTAACAATAGTTTTTTTGTCATTTGGCACAACTTTTAAACCTGTCTGAACAACATAAAATACTCAACTGAAATGTTGCAGATAATATTAATTTTGATAATGCTATATTTGTGATAAGCTCAAGTTTTAATTTCAATCATATTTTTGCGATCAGGATACAGTTAAAATAAATAAAAATTTAGAGGAATCATCTAATCTATTCAAAAAGTCATCTAATCAATCAGTTAAATGTAGTACATATACTTTCATGCTGCACTGTAACTCTTAGCGTGCTATCTTATCGAGCACACTATCTCCAATAAGATATCAATGGATGTTGAAATAGTTTTCGTTTAATATTGTTAATTTATTTGCTAAATAGATTCATTATTCTCACTTCAACCATAGATCTTGGCTAGTATAAGACCGAATACTGTAGCGGTAATTGTATAGAAACTGGTGCTCAGCGTTCCGGCCGGATTACACTCATCAGTCTCGCAGTAATGGCACGCCTTTTGTTCCCATTTATAGCCGGATTTCAATTCCAACTTGCAGTAATTGGCATTTAAATGCATACAGCCACGTTTGACATACACCTCCTTGTTGTCTGTAGAGTGTTTGGTAATGTTACATTATTAATTGTATTTTGTTTAATCAACACTATTTGCTACTCACTTTCGGTGTATATCATATCGATGCATTCATACTCTGGGCTGATTGTGTTGTTCACATTTTGAAAATGTTTACTGATTTGTGTAATTGTGTTATTGACCAAAGTTCCGTTACATTCCAATACCTTAGCATGCTTGCAGTCGTCGTTCTCGCAGGTGAAACATTTCAAAGAATTGGCTATAGAAAATGTAATTAATATCAAATAACAATTGTCCCGTCAAGTATTTAACTGAACTCACCAAAGTGCACGCAGATGCAGGCAATCAGCACAGTGAATATTAATTTCTTATGCATCTTTCGGAACGTTTTTCTCAAAGTGCTCTTTGCAGTGTGCAATCTTTGACTGTGTCGTTTGCACAAATTGTGAACTCGTTTTATATATATAGAGCGATTCGGAAAGGGCAGGGATTTACCAGCATCACACGCCCCTAGTTCTTGTTGATTCACAACCCGCATAAAACTTTTCAATATTTATTGTCAAGCATCAAAAACAGGCAACTTTTGAAATACGCTATAATAAAAACACAATTTTTGGAATAATATCATTTATTTATTTATTAGTTCATTGAAATTTTAGATACATACGATTTTAATTAAAACTATTATTATTTTTATATACATACTATAAAACAATTTACTTTTTGTGCTGTTCTGTAAATAACAAAATTATTAAGTCAATTTTTAATATTTACTTGAATTTGCTTGAAACATTGAGAATAATTTTTATAAATATTAAAAAAAACGCTTTTGATGCATATTACCAAACATTTTATTTAAATTAATATTTACAAATGTTTAAAAAAAAAACCTTTATAATAGACTTTACAATAGAATGCAATTGAAAACTCAAAATCAATAATATTATGCAATATTGGAATTTTATTTAAGAGTGTACTTAAAACGCATATAGAGGAATATATCCCGCATTTAAGGGTAAACCGCATTCCATGTATATTTATAAGAAATTAACGTCACATGTTTCTTATACATAAAACATACATGAACTTTATATGATTAATTCACCAAGAAAGCTCAAAATAAGAAAGGTTCAGTTTTGTATGTTGTTATCAATAAATATGTATAAATATATATATGAATATGAATCACACAAATTGTGTATCAGCTGAGCTTAAATGTAAATGAAACCCAATTAATTCAGTAATAAATTTTTATTTAACTCCTATGCTTAAATAATATCCTCATTTTTAATTTGATTTGCGAACAACTCTTAGTAGAACATTTTAGCTATAAACAGGCCTAGAACTGTAGCTATAATAATATAGCCGCTGCTGCTGAAAGTTCCGGCCGGATTGCGATTGCAGTAGTCGGTGCTGCAGGTCTTGCAGTACCTTATCAAAATGCCTTCAGAACTCCAAAGATTCAAATTGAGCTGGCAGACTGGTATCTCTGCATGATAACAGCCCAAATAACGTGTGAACAATGAAGAGTCTGGAAATATAATTACTAGGAACTGTAGTATGCAATAGAAATACCATTCAAACTTACCTTCTGCATAGTAATACGTCAAGTTCGTGCACTTGAAGTTGTTATCCACAGTTGGCTCTGGCACCCTGCTGAAATGGGTTTTCATCCAAGTTGTGGCAGCATCAGCTGTCTGCTTGTTGCAATTTTGTTCCGCAAGTTCGTCCGTATTCTGATTCGCATAGGTATAGCAGTTCAATGCGGTAGCTAATCAAATACACGCACAGTTACTTCAAATAGTATGCACACTTCATTCATTATTTTCAATCAATTCTTACCAATTTGCAGACCTGCAAAGATCACGAGTACAATTATAAGTTTCTGGCACATTTTGTTTATCTGCTTTGTTCTGCACCACCTTCGACTATTCGAGCCAAAATCCAAATAATGCTATCGAAACAATGCTTGTGGTTAATATACTGTTTACAATTAGTGTAATTTGTATTTCTCCAGGTATAGATAAGAATCGCTTATCAATAGATTTGAGTCAGCACTGGTACAAAGTAATGCCGGCTGTAAATTCTGTGAATTATTGTCATTAGTTAAGCTATATAGATAAACATGTTATGGGCAATATGTTTGGCGATTCCAGATGCCAGTATTATTTGTTGTAATGGTTCAAACCGATAATATCGACTACAGTTGTTATTAGTTGCAAACCTGCCTCATGGGAGATGGGGTACTTTTGGAACCACGCTACGTAACACATGGTTATCAGTTATTGTGACCACCTAGTTTCTTATCTCTAACATGTTTCGCTATCGATTTAGATGGGCTTCATAAATTGGCGATAGTCGGTGCTTCACCGGTTTTATAAAGCTTCTATTGAACTATAGGTTAAATCACACATTTCAAGGGAATACGGAGCAATAAAAACGGAAGAGTAATAAACATTTTTAGTTATTTCGAAACGTTGTGTAAGCTATGACGTAGTAGAAAATATCAAGATATCAATTGATAAATTCTATGGTTTCAATAATTATAAAAAAAGAAAATTAATTGTAAAATAAATGTTTCATGTAATAATAAAATGAAGTAAAATTAATTTAACAATAGTTTTTGTAGGACTTTATTAAACATAAAATTTCAATATTTACAATGCAATAACTTTACTAATTTCAAACATACTCAAGATCTAGCTGTTAAATTCGCTTTTCAATTCATCAGTTTGGCCAGAGTCACGCCCACAATAGTGGCCATTATGGTAAAGGTGCTCTTGCTGAAGGTTCCCGCCGGATTGCGATTGCACAAGTCCGTATTACAGGTATAACAATTCTTGACGTAGGATCCGCTGTAAGTTACATTAAGTCGGAGACTGCAGACCGCTATGGACGGATGGTAACAGCCCAAGTATTCATGGGATCTTGTGTTGACTGCAAGAATAAAGGTTATTAGAACCCCGCACATAATTCAGGTAACAAATCGGTTATACTTTGGTACAGATTATACGTCATGTTCATGCATCTAAAGCTGTTGCTGTGGGCAATGTGAGGTACTCCACCGTGCAATGAGGCCAGCCAGGCGGTTGTGATATTAGCATTGGAATCGTTGCAAACCTGTGTCGACGGGTTTCGACAGGATGTGGGGTTATTGCAGCTATAGCAGGTGAGTCCCTGAGCTGAGGAACAATAATATGTTTAGTATTTTACCAGATTTAGCCAGCTAATCATCGCTTACCAAGTTCTGCTCCTGCAAGGCATACAAGCAATACTGCGGCTATTACTTTCGACATTGTAACTCCGTTGAGGTCTAAACACAGCTGTTACCTGGGCAAAACTGATTCAGTTGAACAACAAACAGTTTCATATAATAACTTTAACATGGCTAATAAATGTATTGGACTAGCAAAGATAAGGCTTGAGTTATCAGCAGACTTAGTCATAACATACTTAAAATTGGGTTGTATAGAGAAGTGCTAATACTCTAATAATTTTAATCATTGAGCTAAATCTGGAACTTTGTTTAAGCAAGTGAACATGGCCTAAATTATTAACGCATTATTCAGTTCATAAGATGATTAAACAATTGGGCTATTTGGATTAGATAAGTTCTTTGTATAGCAATATTTAAACAGTGCAATTATATAAGTAGCTCTTTATTTTGTATTTATAAAATATTTAAAAAAAAATCTAGGTAAAAAGTAAAAAAGTTTTGAATGATGATTGCAGTTAGTTGATGCTTTTAAGTTCACTGATGAGAGTGTTGATTAAACAAATGATATAGTTATATTAAATAAAACAAGCAATATTTAAAATGTACAATTATATAAGAAGTTATTTATTTATTAAATAAAAGGAAAAAAGGTTTGAAACTCGTGTGTGAAAGCTACTTTTATATACAACAAATTGAACCGTTTTTCAATTCTAAGTTCTCTGATGAGAATGTTTGAAAACATCCCAAAAGTTTTGGGCCAAACCCAATGAAATTTTTGCATTTATTTTTCGCTTAGCTTATTGACGTCGAGCCCTGACTAACCCATTTATTTATTTACAAAGCTACATAAAATATAAAATATTTAATCTCGACTCGAATTATCTGTATTATACTCATTTAATTCAGCAATTTGGCCAAAAGCAGAGCCAAAACTGAGGCCACAATGGTAAAGCTGCTCTGGCTGTAGGTTCCTGCCGGATTCCGATTGCAATGATCCGTCTGACAAGTGTTGCAGTTCTTGGCCCAGGAGTTGCTATTGGTGGCATTAAGGGTAAGACTGCACACTGCAATGTTTTGATGGAAGCAGCCCAAGAACTCCTGCATGCGACTGTAGTCTATACAACATGATATCGGTTTAAAAAAAAGTATTAGAAAATTTGTCTAAAAATACCATGTTCTTGAAACTTACTCGAGTAGTAAAAGTATGTTAGATTCATGCACTTAAACTCCTGACTGCCTGCCACACTCGGCACATCACTGTGTATGGTACTTAGCCAAGTACTGCTGGCATTGGCCGTGGCATTGCTGCAGGTTTGGCTAACGGGATTACGGCAGGAATCGGGTGTATTACAGCTATAGCACTTCAGCGAGTTGACTAAAGAAACATAATTTATAGTGGGACTTCGATTTAATAATATTGCTAAGAATGCTCACCAAACTGCAGACCCACAAATGACACCAGCACCAGGCCAAGTATAACCTTAGTCCACATTTTATTAAGCACAAATAATGCGACTTTTAGCTACGAAAACTAAATACAAACTAAGTAATTGAAACCAACAGCAGCAATATTTTATAGCTCTGTATTAAACAGCCGAATTTTGTGTACAATCTATGGCTAAAACAGATAAGATTTGCTTATCAGTTTGACAAATATTCGGCAATGTCTCAAATAACATTTGATTAACGTTAAATACCCTTATGATGAATAGATATAGCTTAGATTAGTTATAATAAGGCCTTTTTGCGCTGCATATTTTTAGGCTGGTGTTAAAATGTGAATTCACAAAAATGTCAAAAAATTTCGGCCACTTGTGTCAAAAAACTACCCCATAAAATACTTCTAGTGGAGATATCGTTATAAAATGTTCTCCAGAAATCAAAAAAAGTAATCTAAATATATTATAGCCCATAGAACGCGCAAACTCGAAATAAACTCAAGAACGAAACTCTATGTTTAAATTTTTTTAATTTTCACTATGATTTCCGTAAGCAGCATCAAATATATGCAGCTTAAGAAATTATATTCCATATTCAGAACACTCACCTTTGCAGAATAATGTTATTATTAGAATTATTTACTCAGAAATTAAAAAAAAATGTGCAAAATTTATTTATTCAACTGTATTCTAATCCTTTGATAAACAGCAAATGCTTCTATATAACTTTGATTTTGACACATTTAGATTCAAGCTGAGCTAGTCAATATAAAAAATTAAAAAAAAAAAAATTAACACAAGTATATAATGTTAAATAATAAGAAAACAAGTACGTGAATATAAAAACCGTCCAAAAATATTAACCAATTAACTTTTTGTGTTTATTAATAACATTACCATTTCTTCATAATATAAATAATGTCTTAAATTACAAAATGAAAGAGTTCATATCATTAGCTGGCCAATAATAATCTCCTTAATATAAAACGGCTACTTTCTGACGGAACCGTCAGTAAAAAACCTTTATTTTCACTTGTTTTACAATATTTGAAATACAATTAAGTTACATAAGTTTATAATTGGCTGCATTGTTAAATTATTGGAATAAAAAAAAGGAAAGGGTATTTTGACATATTCTTCATAAGACAAGCATGCTAAATTCATTACAGACTTATCAAGCTGTTACTGATACTGATTATAATAATTTATGACCTATATATAATTGCGTTTATCTGTGCAAATCAAAATAATCGAAAGCCGCACACAATTTCATACCCATGTCTATTTTGTGCTGATAATATAGATAGGGTAGAAGAAGAGATTTATTGACATAAAAAACAAAGTTATTAAACTGAGAATATTGTTTGTTTCTAAAAAGTTGCAAATTAAACTAAAGAATGCCAGCAATGCTACGAGTATTCTGGCTTCGATAAGCATTGCTGTCTTACGTTATGCAAATATCTCTGCTATCAATGAGATAATACTAGTCTAACAAAATAGTCAATTTGCCATTGCAGACACGTCTTAATGTCCCAACCGAATGCCGAACATTTGCCACAACAAATAAACAGAAGGAGATATACACAAAAAGATGGATGCAAAAGCAGAGGAGAGCAGAAAAAAGGACAATGTTTCAAAAATTGAAAAGCATATATCAGCAGCCTGGACATGTCACGCATAGCTAAATAAAATGAGACAGCACAAAGAAAGAGAGAGAGAGAGAGAGAGAGCCTAAGCTGCTGCCAAGTAGATGTCGAGGATATTAAATGACAGGACAAATGGCAAATGCCGCTCCACCTGCAGCAGGTACTCGAAGAATAAACAAATAAAAAATAAACCTGCAAATCCTGCTAACAAAACCAAGAGACAAACAACAAATAGCTGCGGGTTAGATTTATAAAAAATAAATACACACATACATATACAGCTGTATGTGTATGTGTGTATCAGAGGTAAACAACAGAATTACAATATGCTTTTTTAAAAATTAGAAAAACAACGAGCTATAGTCGAGGCGACAGGACAATAATGCTCTGATGCCTGATGCCCACGATAAGCAGCCCCTGGCACAAGCAGGGAGGGGATGAGGAGGGGGAGAGCCAAAGATAAACACAAACATAGCATAACACTGGCACAAGTCGCTGGCAATGGGCGTGGCATATATGTTGCAGCTAGAAAACTAGCTGCCACCAAAAACACAAGTATGTATATATACATAGTATATGTCTTTGTATTGCTATGCATTGTATTAATTTTCAAGTCACGTTTCCTTTTTAATCCTGACAAGAATATTATTTCCATAAAAAAATGCCAATGCCGCTGTAGCAGCGTTGCTGCTTCGCAACAAACTTGGAAATCGTTTGGAGCATCAAGCATACGCCACGTATACCACAGTCATATTATAGACAAGACACCAGGCAGCAGGCAGCTTCAGCAGGCACAACGACACATGTATTTAATTTTATTTTATACACACATACAGACAGACGTGCATTATGTATTTATTTCAGTTAAAGCAAGCCCAGTAATATCTTAAAGCCCCCGTCGTTTGTGCAACTTTTTGGCAAACGATTGTCAGCGTGGCGTATGCTTAATGTGCGACACTTGCGGCTTAACGGATTTGCTCCGCAACAGCTACACAGTTACAACAGCTACACAGCTCTCTGAGCCACGTTAAGCAAGTTTGAAGTGAGTTCCGCCTGTCAGTGCTTCAATCACAGTGACTTTAAGTTCAATTTGTCAGCTGAAAAGAGCCTGCTGATAACAGAAGTTCCTTATTTGTGGCTTAGTTGGTTTCATTAGCTTTAAATGTACAGCATAATGTCGATAATTGCAACTACATTTAATTACACATCCAATATAATTGCATTAAACTGTATGTAAACCGCAAAATTCAATTTATTTGCTCTTAATCTTTTGGTTTATTTGGATTGCCTATAATTGCATATTTTAAGATTTTTCGTTTTTACGGGATCAGATTTGTTGTTTTGTATGCAAATTCTTTAGTAAAATACACAATAACCTTGTAGTATTTTCAAGGCAGCAAAATATGAGCTCATTTGTGTCATTTTGAATGACGCGCAGAGAGAGTTTGGTCATTGAGAGTTGAGCCAGAGAGATTTGGGCAAGCGAGAGTTAAACCAGTGAGACTTGGGCCTACGAGAGTTAGGCCAGTGAGAGTTGAGCTAGAGAGGTTTGGCAGGCGAGAGTTGAACCAGTGAGAGTGGGGCCTACGAGAGTTGGGCCTGCGCGAGTTGAGCCAGAGAGAGTTGTTTCAGCGAGAGTTGAGTCAGTGAGAGTTGGGCCAGTGAGAAGAGTTGGGCCAGTGAGAGTTTGGCCAGCGAGAGCTAAGCCAGAGAAATTGGGTCAGTGAGAGTTTGGGCCAGTGAGAGTTTGGCCAGCGAGAGTTGGGCCAGTAAGAATTTGGCCAGCAAGAGTTGGGCCAGAGAAGTTCGAGCTAGTGAGAGTTGAGCCAGAGAGAGTTGAGCCAGAGAGAGTTGGGCCGGTGAGAGTTGGGCCAGCGAGAGTTGGGCTAGCGAGAGTTGTCCCCACAAAAGTTGAGCAGCTAAAGTTTTACAATTATTGACTGCCCTAGTAGTATAAATACTTTGGAGGGTCTGCCATGCCTCTGCCTGTTACCTACATTCTCCCAAAGTTATTACCCCAATTCATTTTTAATATAGGGTATAAACAGCAAAATGTGAAGTGCATGACAAATTACTGATTATGTATCTTACTATAAATGAAGAACAATATATATTTTTTTTTATTTCTGCTTATGTTTTGTTAAAATTTAAACCAAAAATCAGAAATGAATTTTTACTTTAATTGCATACTGCAGATTTTAGAATAAAACTTTAGTCTCCAATAATCGACATTATAGTGTACCATAAGGCCTGGCCCAAAGCTGCCCTCAAAAGTCATCAACTTGGATGGCCGACAGACAAAATGACCCAAAGAAGGGCTGCACTTAAGACGCCATCTCAGCTTGTCTCTGGAGCCATTGTGTTCGACCACATAGAAAATGTAAAATTTTGTTTGTTTCCTGCATTGATGTTGAAAGTTTTTGCAGCTGCTGCAGTAGACAATATATATATGTATATATATAGAGAGAGATATTTATACTATCTGTGCAGCCATGGGGCTGGGCTGCCTTATTATTACAGTTTGTCGATTTGTTTGTACTGCAGTCTGGTACATTGTTGTTTTGTGGCAGCAACAATAACAATACTGCCAAAGTTGTTGTCACTTGTTGTACTTAGACTTATGCCCAGCTGGCCAAATGGCGAAATGGCCAAATGGCAGCTACAACCAATCGATTGCAATAAATTATTTGCAGCCATCGTAATTTGTTATGTTGGCAAATGTCACGATAAAAATGCAACAACTTCCCTTAATCAGTTGCCTTTTTTCCCGCCCCCTTCCTCTACCCAGGCTAAGTTATATGACAGTTTTAGCCATGGCCAAATGGGCATATTGAAGAAGTAATGAAATATCATTAGCTTTGGTGCAATACATTGCATTTTTATACCCTCTACCCATGTACAAATATTATTAATTATTATTGATATTTTTGGCAATTTCTTTTTTCTTTATTAATTTTATCAATAAAATAATTTGATTAAATTTGCAAATAATTATACCAATAAATTTAAATCATACATAATATAATAATATACTATAAAATAAATTGAAACATTTTCAATTTAAACGTTTATATACCCAGTAATGGCGGAGCAGATCAGTCAAACGTATCCGACAGAAGCAGACCGTGTACTTCAAGTGTTTAAATTCAATGTTGCATATCTTCGCTGTTTCTTATGTTTTGGAGAACTTTATAAGCTACGTTTAGGCCAAATTATAGTATATGAAATATATCTATACAGATCGTCGTAAAAAAGAAGAAGCATTGAACGCAGCAGTGATATATTTTATTTTATTTTCATATTATACCTTTTATTAGAAATTACACTCATATTACACTTAAATTACATTTATATTTTTTAAAGGCATTCTTATAAAAATATTTAATTTGATCTTTTAATTTCAATTTATTATTTATTAAATAATAATGAGGTTCATATTTCTTGTATTAATTTAGAAGAAATAAATTTTTGAAATATTTATATTTTGAATTATTATATTTAAAGTTATTCGTTTAACCTTACCAATAAATTCACAAAAATCAACATCCAAGACAACTGTTAAATTTTAAACCATTGAATGTATTTTTTAATTAACATTTTCATTTAAATATTGTTGGCATATTAATTTGTGGCCTGTTTTCTGCTCTAATTGATCAATGTGCTGGCTGCATAAAAAGCTAAAACTAGACAATTTTCATTAGTCAAGTGGCATGTGAACATCTGCTCTTGTGTGGAGCCATTCATCATCTGAACTTTAAGACACTTCGGAGAACAACTTTCAACTATCGTAATTGACCCAGAAAGAGTCTGATGCCAAATATTTGCACATCCCGTCCCGTTGGCTTGCTCGACTTGACCAATGTCTCATATCAATAGTAACTATGGTAGGCTCCCCTCCCTCTTTGCATCCCCCCCACTTGTCAAGTACACTTAATGATTGGCCCAAAGCAAATTGTAGTGCAAAAAGACGAAAGCAAACATTGATGTGCCATATGCAAACTGAAACGATGCAGCAATTGCGAAAGATACAAACTTGCAGATGTATCTATAGGCAGAAGGTGTGCGATATGTGCGATATGTTATCATAAGTTTGCCTTTGTAATTGTTCCCATTTCTCCAGACTCTCTTCTGTGCACAGTTCTCACGTTTTTTCTACTTTGCCACACTAATTGCAGATTAAACGGTGCAAATTGGCGCCAAGTCTCATAGTTCCCATTACCGTTAGCAGGAGTCAAAACCAATTGATGGGGCGTCTCTTTCGCATTTGTCCTCGACTCTCTCCCTCTCTTTCTCTCTCTCTCTCTCCCTCCATCTCTCTCTTTCTCCAACTCTCTATTGTCAAAGTAGTTGGCGCTGCGGTCCAAAGGCAAACCAGACAAAATGGGAAAATTGGTATCTATGTGAGAAAAAACAGCAACGGTGACCAGGGCCGTTTCTGCCTCTTGAAGGGCCCTGGGCCCTTTTCTAGCAAGGGGCCTTTCTGCTATTAAAACAATTATTTATCTGATATAAATAAGTACCAGAGTGTATTGGGATTGATGGCTTTTTTGATACAATTTTATCAATAACAAATAAAATAAAATGCATTATGAGTATATTAAGTGACCTTAATACACAGAGTGCCTCAATTTCCCAATCCGGCCCTGTTTGTGACTTCGGTCAAGCCAATTTTGCACGTGAACTTGTTAACAGCAAAAACAACGTGGCCAAGACATGAAACAGCAAGTAGAATGGTTATTGCATATAGCACAGAGACCAAATAAAAACATGGGATAGTACGAAATCGATAAAATGATCAACTTCATAGTTTCAAATTTATCAGTTTTTAGTTTGTAGAAATTTGTTTTTTAGTGCTGCTAAGTTAAAACATATTTTTGAAATTATAGAATATAAATATCATTTTAATATATGTAATAATAATAAATTCTAAAAGAATTAAGCTTATTACATTTGATTACTTTTTGACTTTATTTTAAATTAAATAAAAATCACATATCAAAAACTCTTGAAACTCTTGGAACACTTGAATTGCGCGCCAAGTGTATCAAAGCAGCGAGCTTTTGCCTTGCCGCATATAAAAAGTGTTGCACAACGCCAGCTTTTATTTTTTGCATTTGGCGCTCATATTTAAATATAATAATACCATTTGCAATCAACTAAAAATAAATTAAATGAACATTTTAGATAATATCAAACTTTATTTACCAGCATTTTATAGAGTTACATAATTATGTAATTTAAATACCACTAACAGAAGTTATCCATTCCCTTACAGCCGATACTCTTGAGTAAACCCCGGGATATTCGGGGCGTGCACAGCCAAAGCCCCAGGAGACCACGCCCCAGAGTTTGCCACGGGCAACCAATGGACCTCCGGAATCACCCTGGCAGGCGTCCTTGCCGCCCTCCTGCAAACCGGCACAGATCATGCGTTGCGTAATACTACCAAAATCTCCATAGGCCATGGAGCACTTCATCTGATTCACCTTGGGCACAACAACAACGCGCAGCAGATCGGAAGATTCCTCGGGGTTTTGTGTATTGCCCCAGCCGGAGATGATGACGGGCGTGCCATCGGGAATATCCTCATCCTGCTTGGGCAGCTGCACAAATCCCAGTGTAATATTTGCAGCATTGAAAGGTTTCAGCTCGAGCACAGCGAAGTCGTAGTCTATAATCCTGGGATCGTACATGGGATGACGATGCACACGCTTGATCTCCACCAGAATCCCGCCGGTTTCCTTGCGCGTCGACCCGATGCGCACCCTGGAGGTGTATTCCGTAGTGCTATCCACGCAATGGGCTGCGGTCAGAACGAATCCTTCCCCTATCAGGGATCCCCCGCACATGTGATACGAACGCTGCAGGGAAATTTGATAGGGATACTGCTCAATTGTCGTCTCTGCCCCGCCCACAATCCGCCCATCCAGGCGGGGACTGTAGACAGCTGAAGTCCCGGCCAAGACGCCCCCAATACAGGTTAAAAGTACCGCCAGCAGCGTCTTCCGATCGTATGTGTCCATGTCTAGATCCAAATTGAAAAGTGAAGCCCCCTCAACGCGTGCCGGACTTTTATAGGTGCGTCGGAGGGTTATCAGCTATAGTTTTCATGGTCAATCGGTGTCCATCGAGCATTGGGCGAAGGTGTCCACTTGGCCTAGTTAATCCGTCGCCGACACTCATAAATTTTATGACCGACAAACGCCGTCGTCGTCACCGATAAATGTTATCTATGGATGGGAATTACGCGTTAATGCCCAGTTATTAACCTGCCTCAACTAAAACTTAACTGTAATATTGCCCTAGGTTCTTCTAGGTTCTGTCTGATAAGTCACAAAAAGTAAAAGTTGACAGTAAAAATCAAAGAACTTACTTTAATTAGAGCTACCATGCGGCTTTAAACTAAACCGATTTCAAATCCGAAACCGGCTCAATTTAAACTACAAACCAAACGTCCAACCAGATATTAACATTATTTAAAAAAAATATATTTATTAATTTGTTATTTAATGTGAATATATTGGAACAATTATACTATCTGAAGTAGAACAAAAGGTAATAACAAATTACTATTATTGTTATAAAACTCTCAGCATAAATAATATAATCAAAGGAGATACCAGAAATTAATTAAGAAACAACGATGGCAGTGGTGCCCAAACGGAGAGGCTCTCCCTATAAGCAAGAGCTCTCCCCATAAGCAAGAGCTCTTCGCATATGTTAAAGAGCAGCGAGAGCTATGGAGGGGGCACCTCTGGTATAGAGCAATAGTTCGTACAGGGAGGATTCGGCTAGAAAGAGTTGGGTTTAGGCAAGAGTTCGTCTAACGAGAGCTCGACTTACGAGAGCTCATCTTACGAGAGTTCAGCCAGCGAGAGTTCGGACAGCGGGAGCTTGGCCGACGAGACTTCGGAAAGCGCGAGTTCGGCTAGAGAGAGTTATGCCAGCAAGCGTTATGCCTGCGAGAATTGGGCCACGGCACAAGTGCAACGCGTTGAGCTTAAAGAGCGAGAGAGCAACCGCGCCTCTGAGCAGTTGACTATAAAAGCCAGCGGCTTCTCGACTGCAATCAGTTCTTCGTCAGCTGGCGTGTTGTACGGTCGGAAGGGGGAGCGTAGCACTTCATAGGTATATACATATATAGGTATGTTTTTTTTTTTAACAGTTAATAACTATGACTCATTGTATTCTATTTTGCTTCAAGTTAGTGGTGTTATGGGCAAATATCGATCACAATAAAGACGGCGAGTTATACCAATGAGAGTTGGGCCAACGAGTGTAAGGCCAACGAGAGTAAGGCCAACGAGAGTAAGGCCAACGAGAGTTTCACATTAATCAACCCTCCAAGTACATTTAAAATGCATAAAACAAATAGAAATGTTATATTAAAAATTCATCCCATAATTACAACTTCAACCAGGTCAAGAATTTGTTGTTGGACGGCATGTCCGTAATGCTTTCCAGCTTCAGGCCATTGGCTTGGGCCAACTGCTTGAGATCCCTGATGTCTCGAATGCCCCAGGAGGAGTTGCGTCCCTTGAGATTCGCGTCGAAGTCCACGTTGCTCTGGGGCGTCAGCTGCCCGTCCAGGGCGTAGGGTCCGTAGGTGAACATCTTGCCGCCCGGCTTCAGCAGCTGGCCAGCAGCACGGAAGAGGCCCTCGGAGCAGCTCCAGGGACTGATGTGCATCATGTTGCAGTTGAGCATGTAGTCGAAGCTGGCCGGTTTCACTTTGGCCAGGGTATCCGCATGCCATTGCTGCAGCGGCTGCGCGATGTCCACGAAGAGGGGCGGGCAGATGTTGCCCGTGGGACAGTCCTGGGCGTAGGCGGAGATGGAGGCGAAGTCCTGGCGCTCGAATTCCGTGGTCTGGAAACTGATGTTCGGCAGCAGAGGCGCCAGGAATCCCGCATGCTGACCGGAACCGGAAGCGATCTCCAGCAGCCGCAGCTCGGGCGTCCCTCTGTCCACCTGCGCCAGCAGCGTCTCCGAAATGGGCTGGGAATTGCGATCCGCCGAGGGATGCGTCCGCTTAATGGCGCTGCGAATCATCGTGACATGCGAAAAACGTTTCAAAATTTGTGTCAAACTGAGTGCAAAAGTATTAAAATCGAAGATTGGCTGGCAAATGTGTGAACATACCTCATAACTAGCTGTGTGGTGTTTGCGTAAGCAAAATGCTACTGTGCTTATCAATTAGATGCCTCTGTTTATATAGCACAGATGCTGCTAAATTGTTTTTATTATATATATTTATTTATATTTTTACAAAAGCGAGAACTGTTGACGTTGAGCTTTCGAACAAGTGTGAGTGCGACTGATGTTTACCGGCTTGCGAGCTCATACTTGTTCGAAGCAATTTGTTTAGTGCATCAGCGCCATCTGTTGAAATTGATTAGCAATATCTTGCAAGTATTTGTGCGGAATTTGCGCAAGTCAAATTGCAACTGTTCTTATTTATTATTATTTAAATATTACCAACAGTTTATATAGAAAAGAGCGTGCTAAATGGTTTTTGTTATATTTTATTTACAAAAGCGAGAATTGTTTACGTTTGACAAGTATGAGTTCGTTTGCTGTTTACCGGCTTGCCAAATCATACATGTTCGATGCATATTAAATATGGAGATTTTGTTGTCTCCATGAATACACAAGATGTTTTATTCAAATGTACTTTATTTAATTATTTAAAGAGCTCACAAATACGATGCTGGCAAGACGCGCCAATCTCAAACAAGTAAAGTAATGAAAAGTATCGATGCGTTAGTATTATTTATGTATATCGATATATGTAAGTTGCGAGACAATTACGATAGGTGGCAGCAGTGTGACCGCCACAGTACTCCCCTTCCAGTGATGACGTCACGAATTTACGAATTTTACTTGGGGTTTCCTCTCGTATGTTCTAGGTGTCATGATTTGCGAATCCAGCTGCTGGTTGTCATTTGCCACAAAAGCTGGCTTAAGACGGTCGACTGAAACTGCAACAGTTTTGCCATTGATGTCCAAATCGTACACTCTGTCGGTTTGTCGTTTGATAATTTTGTACGGTCCGCTGTAAGGAGGTTCCAGTGGGCGCTTGACAGCATCCGTACGTATGAAGACATGGGAACAACTGTCCATTCCTTTCAAGATGAACATGTTTGGTTTAATGTGGTGAGCGGTTGGATGCGGGCGTAGTTTACGCATGTGCTCACGAAAACTGCTTACAAATGTTGAAGGGCTTGAAACTTCATCCAACTCTTCAAAAAATTCATTTGGCAATCGAATTGTCGTTCCATAAAGCATCTCAGCAGCTGAAGATTGTAGGTCCTCTTTAAAGCATGTGCGAAGTCCGAGGAGAGCCACTGGAAGTAATTGAGTCCACGGAGTTTCTGGGTTTGCCATCAACGAAGCCTTAAATGACCGATGCCATCTTTCAACCAATCCGTTGGATTGTGGATGATAGCTGGTTGTATGTATGTGCTTACTGCCTACGAGTAACGCTAACTCTTTAAATAAGGCCGATTCGAACTGCGTACCCTGGTCCGTTGTTATGGTTTTGGGTGATCCAAAGCGAGATATCCAGTGCGACCAAAATGCATGTGCTATAGTATCAGCTGATATGTTGGTAAGTGGTATTGCTTCGGGCCAACGAGTATAGCGATCGATCATAGTTAAACAGTATCGGTAGTTCTGATAAAGTGGCATGACTACGATGTCAAGATGAACATGATCGAATCTGCCGTTTGGTACAAGGATTTTTTCCGGAACCAGGTGATTGTGTTTGTTGATCTTTGCACGTTGACAAGGCAAACAGTTTCTACACCAGGCTGTCACGTCCTTTTTCATCGAAGGCCAGATGTACTTCTGTCGAAGCTGTTGTATGGTTGCCCTGCTGCTCGGGTGAGACAAACTGTGGATGAACGTAAAAATCTGCTCACGAAGCTTGGTTGGGATGTATGGGCGTACGCATCCGGTTGAAAGGTCGCAGTAAAGTTCAACGTCGTTGTTGTAGCGAACTTTTTTCAGTTTGAGCGTCGTTGATCCTTCCAGCAATTTTGGGAGTTCTGAATCTTCCGCCTGAGCCTCTTCGATGTGTTCCAGCTTGACCGCGATTGGCATGGAGATTGCGCAAAGTCTGGACAAGGCGTCAGCGACTGTATTATCCTCACCTTTGACGTGTACAATGGCAGTAGTGAATTGCGAAATATAGCTTAACTGACGAATCTGACGTGGGGAAGCTTTCTCAGGTCTCTGCTTAAAAGCATAAATCAGAGGTTTGTGGTCAGTTCTAATTATAAACGAACGTGCTTCAAGCCAGTGTTTAAAATGTTTGATAGATTCGAATATTGCCAACAATTCACGGTCGTACGTACTGTAGTTCCTCTCGGTATTGGACAGCTTCTTGGAGAAAAATCCAATTGGTTCCCAGTCGTTACCAAGTTGTTGCTCGAGAACAGCACCCATAGCCACATCCGATGCGTCGCATACCAAAGCAAGATTTGCATTTGGAGCCGGGTGTGTGAGAAGAACAGCATGAGCAATGCTGCGCTTACATTCTTCGAAAGCCGTGATAAGGGAGGATGTCCAGTGAATTTTGCGTTGATCGTTTTTCTTTACATCTCTTAACAATTCAGACAAGGGCGCCTGAATATGCGATGAATGCGGTACACATCTGCGGTAGTAGTTAATAATACCAAGGAATCGTCCAAGTTGGCTGATGGTATCAGGGCGTGCGTAGTTTTGTATGGCTTCAATGCGATTTGTAGGCGGTTTGATACCAGTCTCGTTTATCACGTAGCCCAGAAAGTTGACTTCTGTTTGTGCCAGTTGGCATTTGTTTAAATTGATACATAAACCATGCTGGCGTAGTATCTGCAGAACCACACGAAGATGCTGTTCATGCTCTGCAATAGAAGTTGACATTATTAATATATCGTCGATATAACAATAAACAAAATCTATGTCACGAAAAATGCTGTCCATAAACCGTTGGAATGTTTGACTGGCATTCCTTAGGCCGAAAGGCATGTATAGGAACTCTATCAGGCCTAGTGGAGTGGATACAGCTGTCTTTTGAATGTCGCATTCTGCCATGGGAATCTGATAGAAGGCTTTCACCAGATCCAGCGTTGAGAAGACTCTCTTCTTGAACAGTTGCTCAGAGAAATCCAGGATGTGCGCAATCGGGTAACGATCAGGTACCGTGACTGCATTTAATTTGCGGTAGTCACCGCATGAGCGCCAACCACCATCCTTTTTGCTAACCATATGTAATGGGCTAGACCAAGGACTTTTGGAAGGACGGCAGATGCCCTCATTGAGCAGAAACTTGATCTCTGCTTTGGCAGTTGAAAGCTTTTCGCCTGCTATTCGACGAGGTCGATCGGATACAGGGCTGCCGCTGGTTTCGATGTGATGAAAGATTTCGTGCTGATTACTGACTCTCCTGGCTGGCACCGTGACGTCAACGTATTCCTGTAGAAGTTCCTGAAACTGGGTCATGCCTTGGACAGTAGAAACAGAAATTTGTTTCACAGTCGATAGACCAGCAGGTGTTGATAGACCAGTTACTGAGTCAATAAGGCGTTTCTTGTTGAGATCGATGAGTAGCTGAAATTGTGAAAGTAAATCAGCGCCAATGATAGCTGCCTGAACTTCTGCGATGATGAAAGGCCAGGTCAGAGCACGACGAAGTCCCAAATTTAGCTCCATTATGTGAGTGCCATACGTGTGTATGACAGATTGATTTGCCGCATATAAAATTAACTCGCTTTTTCTGTTGCTATGCTTAACCATCGCATGAGGTATCACGGAGACAACAGAGCCCGAGTCGATGAGGAATTTTATATGAGATTTCCGGTCAGTGACGAGGAGACGGCATTCCGAAATGATGTTGGCTGGAGTTTTGTTTACTTCGCTTGCATTGAGTACGCTGTCGTCATTAAGCGAGGTGGACGACAGCACTTTTAGTTTAAAGAAGAGGATCGGGCGCATGGTGGCTTGCATTTCTTTGCCTCGTTGCCAAAACGCCGGTGATAGTAGCACAAATTCTCATCCTCGCTACCAGTTGGTTGTGCTTGTTGATTAAGAGAACGAGATTGGCCTCTACCTCTAGACTTACTGCGTGAGCGTTCAACTGTTTTAAGCTGTTTGACGTCCTTTTGTAGGTTATCAATCTTCTGAGCCAGGGAGCGTAGGGTATCAGCAATGTCGCCATTGGTCGAAACCGCGTTGACCGAAGACGGTGGCTGCGAAACTGAGTGGATGGCCAGCGTAGTGTTCGCAGTGATGTCTGTGCTGATAGTTTCCAGCATCTTGTCAGCAACCTTAGCAAGTTTGTCCAGATCATTATCCTCCCAAACAGTCAGCAGTGGACGAATATTGGAAGGCATTTCGGCCAGGAAGAGAGTGCGAATGATATTCTCACTGCTTGGATCCGGGGCTAGTCGACGCATATGAGCTAGTACCTGCGAAGGTTTTAAGCCAGTTGTTTCTCCGCCCTGAAGTAATCGTCGAAGTTTGGACTCTGGAGATTCTGAGAACTTTTCCATAAGCCGGTTTTTTAAGACTTCATATTTATTTGCAGCTGGGGGCCGAGTGATTAGGTCTTCAACAGCCTGAATTACGTCAGCATTTAAGTTGATAGAGACATGCATAAACTTGTCATTATCGTCGGAAATGCCGTGAAAATTGAACGCTAGCTCTATTTGAGCGAACCATAGACTGGGGTTGCTGCTGGTAAATTTAGGCAGATGAATCGTGGAGCGCTGTGCTGGAGTTGGGTTAACGGTTGCCGGAACACCTGCTGACGACGCCACAGCTACGTTGAGAGATTCGATTTGACGCTGTAAATCCCTGATCTGCTCCATGAGATTATTATCAGGCATGATGTCTTGCTCGGGGTCCATAAAGATGAGTTTTCTTGGTTTCAAGGATCGTAAGTTGTAACGGGATCGTGGCATGCAATGCGCTTCGTTGTGAAATAAGCAATGTGCTTGTATGCGTGCGGCGTTGTGAAATTCGACGCCGTGTATGTGTGTATATGTGAGTGTGTGCGTGTGGCGTTGTGAAATTCGACGCCGTGTATGTATGTGAGTGTGTGCGTGTGGCGTTGTGCAGCCGGCTCACATTCATTTATTGTAGTTTTTACACATGTAATATGTTGCGCAAAAGTCTGGGGTCACCAATATGGAGATTTTGTTGTCTCCATTAATACACAAGATGTTTTATTCAAATGTACTTTATTTAATTATTTAAAGAGCTCACAAATACGATGCTGGCAAGACGCGCCAATCTCAAAAAGTAAAGTAATGAAAAGTATCGATGCGTTAGTATTATTTATGTATATCGATATATGTAAGTTGCGAGACAATTACGATAGGTGGCAGCAGTGTGACCGCCACATAAACAAGAGAGCAACGCCATCTTTTGGAATTGATTGGCAAATACCTCACAATTGGGTGTGCTGCATTTCCATAAAATAAAACAGTGCTGAAATTTCAATTGCCCAATATATACGCTCAGATTATATAGATTATTTTCAACTGAGAGCAAATATGAACTTGTTAAACGAACTTGCTTTGCGCATATCTGTTTGAAGCAAACTGAACCGTACAGCAGCGCCATCTATTGACAACGCGCGCTCAAACTGACTTGCTGAAATGTGCCGCACAGCAGCGCTTTGATAAAGTATCGATAACTTATCGGCCGACCCCCACCACAGACATTGAGATAAATTTTTGCCAATTTATTTTAGGCATTGTTTTGTTTATTAAGTAATTGCACATAAAAGCTGCGAAATGTCTGATAACGATGATGATTTCATGTGCGACGATGATGAGGATTATGGTTTGGTATGAACTCAGTTATTTCCAGTGTTTTTCTCGGTGTTATTAAGCGCCGGCATTTGTCCGCATTTCGGCACATGATTGCAATTATAGGAATACTCGGAAGATAGCAACTCCGAGCCAGACGTCGATCTGGAGAATCAGTACTATAACAGCAAGGCGCTGAAGGAGGACGAACCAAAGGCTGCCCTGGCCAGCTTCCAGAAGGTGCTGGACCTGGAGAACGGCGAGAAGGGAGAATGGGGCTTCAAGGCGCTGAAGCAAATGATTAAGATTAACTTTAGACTGGTGAGCGAAAAAGTTAAGGAGTTGAATATATTGTTAATCTATTGATGATTGCAGTGTAATTACGAGGAAATGATGGTGCGCTACAAGCAGCTGCTCACCTACATCAAGAGCGCCGTCACCCGCAATCACTCCGAGAAGAGCATCAACTCCATACTCGACTATATTTCAACATCCAAAAACGTGAGCCAATGAAAATCAGTGGATCAGTCGGACGTAACCGACAGCAGGCGAGCCTACACTCTGTGTTTCTATAATAACTGCACCACTACCCTCCTCCCTCTTTTAAGTCGAGCAAATTGTCTGTTAGATATCTTCGCTGTTTTTTATCCGATTGTAATGCAGTTCGCAGCTTCGATGGAGAATGCCATGTTGCAAGTTTTTTGCCTTAAAATTATATTTAATTCTACAACAAACTTGATCAGCTTAGAGTATTGGAAAAGCTACATACCAAAAATGGTGTCTCTAGCTCTTATAGTTGATGAGATCTAGGGTTTCCGGACGTACAGACATAAGTGAATCGACTCCGCTCGTCGTTGAGTCAAAATATACCTACTTTGTGGGATCTACCACGATTCCTACAGAGAACCCTTCTCAACAGTACTTTATTTACGTTCATGATCTAAACAAGTTCGATTTCCAATTGTCTTTCAGATGGCATTGCTGCAAAACTTCTACGAGACCACGTTGGACGCGCTGCGGGATGCGAAGAACGACCGTCTGTGGTTCAAGACGAATACGAAGCTGGGCAAGCTCTACTTCGATCGGAATGACTTTGCCAAACTGCAAAAGATACTCAAACAGCTGCACTCGAGCTGCCAGACGGACGATGGGGAGGACGATCTGAAGAAGGGCACACAATTGCTGGAGATATACGCGCTGGAAATTCAGATGTACACGGTGCAGAAGAACAACAAGAAGCTGAAGGCGCTCTACGAGCAATCGCTGCACATTAAATCCGCAATTCCGCATCCACTGATCATGGGCGTCATCCGGGAGTGTGGCGGCAAGATGCATCTGCGCGAGGGGGAATTCGAGAAGGCGCACACGGACTTCTTTGAGGCCTTTAAGAACTACGATGAGAGCGGTTCACCCAGACGCACCACCTGCCTTAAGTACTTGGTACTGGCCAATATGTAAGTGATACTTAAGACCAGAATATAGGCATTCTCGTAGTATCGAGTGCGTACGCATTCAATGGTTAAACTTGTAGCTTATAATATGTCTATAATTGTTGCTAACTGCCAATGGCCCACTCTCATTGGCCGAAGCCTCGTTAGTCCAATTCTCGCAGGTCTAATTCTCGCACTGGCCCAACTCTCTCTACTTTCGATAGCCGAACTCTCACTAGCCGAACTCTCGCTGGCCAAACTCTCGCTTCTCAAACTCAAGCTGGCCCAATTCTCGATGGCCAAACCCTCGCTGAACCCAACTCTCGTCGGCCCAACTCGCGATGGCCAAACACTCGCTGATTAAACTCTCGCTGGCCGAACTCTCAATGTCCGAGCGCTTGCTGGCCCATAATGAATAAATATCGGTCCACCTTTTGCTGGCCGAACTCTCGTTGGGCAAACTCTTTTTTGCCAAACTTTAGCATACAAAATATTGCAAAATGTAATTGTGAATGTAAATTTATTTACATACTAATTTAACTTACAAATGTAAAAAAAAATTGGATAGATTTCTTATAGAAATATTATTTCTACGTAGATTTTAAATGTTTTGCTTGCTATTGAATTTTCTATTGCTAAATTTGATTTTTTTCTTTACAGGCTGATGAAGTCTGGCATCAATCCTTTCGACTCCCAGGAGGCCAAGCCGTACAAGAACGATCCAGAGATTCTAGCCATGACCAACTTGGTCAACTCGTACCAGAACAACGACATCAATGAGTTTGAGACTATCCTGCGCAAGCATCGCAGCAACATTATGGCCGATCAGTTCATACGCGAGCACATCGAGGACCTGCTGCGCAACATACGCACCCAGGTGCTCATCAAACTCATTAGACCCTACAAGAACATAGCCATACCCTTCATAGCCAATGCACTCAACATTGAACCCTCAGAGGTGGAAAGTCTGCTCGTCTCCTGCATACTGGATGAGTAAGTTTGCCACTTTAGGCATTTCTCTAGCTCCCACTTAATCGAAATATTTATTTGCAGCACCATCAAGGGTCGCATTGATCAGGTCAACCAGGTGCTGCAGCTGGACAAGGTCAACAGCAGCGCTGCTCGCTATAATGCGCTGGAGAAATGGTCCAATCAAATCCAATCGCTTCAATTTGCAGTTGTGCAGAAAATGGCTTAGGCCGTTTATTTATATTTTATGAAAATACTGCTAAATCCATGGAGTTTTGCTATAAAAGTATAACGCAGATGCAGTGGAATTATTAAAAAACAATCAACACGTGATGTATCTTATTTATATTTATATTTTCATTAGGCATTATTCGTGGAATCCAATAAAATCCCCTTCGATATCTATTGTCAAGTGGTAATAGATAAAGCTCTCTGCATAACAAGTAATCAGCCCACAAATTACATATCGCCTGATTTGCCCAAGTGGAAAGGGCTCTTCATGTGAATTCTAATAAGCTGGTAAACAAACGGTAAACACGATAAGCTTTTAAAATTCGGTAACAGCCTTTTTTAATGTATTAGTATGTAGAAATCCGAGAATAACGCGCCTATAAAATAAATCATTTCGGAGAATTGTTTAAAAATTCGCATCCATTATTTTTCAACTCAATATCTAGAATTTCTGTATCATTATTATTTGGCATTAATTATTTTTTAACAAATTTCAAGTAATTATTTCTATAAAATATTAGTTCAATTCAATCTATATTTATTCTTATTTATTAATTATTTATATAATTTATAATTATATACCAATCGAGAAAAACGATTTACAATTGTCAATATTAAATTCACAGAAATTATTCTCTATATTTTAATCTCAATAACTATACGTTGACACGACAGCTTGAATATTGTTTCGGCATTAGATTTGTTATCGGTTGTTCAATATGTTGATTTTTTATGGATTTTGTGATAAAAAAGCAAACATGAAAATACATATTACTATTGCGCACTGATAGCTGAATGGCAAAAATTCCCAGACGCTGTAGATTAGCAACTATATAATTGAAAAGTTTTTATTTTTAATGATATTACTTAACTTTCTTAGTTTCAATAACTTAACATTACGTAGCCAAAGGTTTTTTGGTATTAACTGTTGATTTCTTATCAATTTACCTTCTAATCATGATAGTAACTTTTAAACCCTAAAGCTCAGACGATTTATACCAAATCCACTGATTTATACAACCTGCTAGATAATCACACGCGACAAATGAAAATAATAGAAAAATCTCTTATAAATTAACTAAAATTCAGTTTAAACAACTTGTTTAGTTGTTTCTGTCGCCGCACGTGTTTGCATTATTGCCGGTGTTGAAGGTTTAACACAACGCTCATGAAGCCACGTTCTGAATATATAGGTCCAGAAGATCAGGACACAGAACAACAGGGCCAAAACAATGCAGCCACAAACGCAGCCAATGGCCAGGCCCGGATTATTCCAGTCCAGTATGTAATAGATGTAGGTATTGCCAGCGCTAAGAATAGAGAATCAGATAAATTATAGTCAAGAATTAAGGAAATCCCATGCGTTACTTACAGATCTGTGCCGCCTGCCCAGAAGTAGATCAGCGAGAATACCCCATAGAGCACGCCCACCACAAGTGGATAGATGAAGTGCATCAGGTGTGTGGGAAAGGCAACCATGAAGCAGTCGAATAGCATGCAAACCGAATTGAAGGCGTGTGCCCACAGATTATACAGTCCAATAGGTCCGCCAGCCATCTCTATAAATATTATTCAATTCTATACTCTACGTAATTAATAAAGCCTTAACAATTACCTGGATAAAGCGCTGTCCAAAAGACCAGTGTTATCATCAGAGCCAGAACCGTGGTCGTAAAATGGGAGGC
The DNA here is from genome assembly GCA_035045125.1 of Hypselothyrea guttata. Taxonomy (NCBI): domain Eukaryota; kingdom Metazoa; phylum Arthropoda; class Insecta; order Diptera; family Drosophilidae; genus Hypselothyrea; species Hypselothyrea guttata. The sequence continues at coordinate 35,165 of JAWNNJ010000729.1, read as the reverse complement.
CCAGTAAAATTTTAAAGCAATACTGCCAGATCCTAAAATTAGATTAAATAAATAATAAAGCCGAATTGAATAAGAAACTTAAGAAAGCTTGCAGAGCTAACGAAAATGATAATTTTTTTTTATCTGCAAATAACGAGACAAAAAATAAGCTCAAATTTTTAATTGATAACATATTTTTAAACCGAAATAAAAATGCAAAAACTTGGAGTTAATGAATCATTTTTTTCCCAACAAAATTGCTTTATTAAACGGAAACCGCAGTTTGTTGTGAATTTCCAGCATTGCTTTAAACCCGGGTTCGTAATAATTATATTTTAGTACTCCTTACCTACGAAATGGGTAAAAACAGGTTCCCATTCAAGCGTATTAGTGCCCAAGGAGGTATTTATTTAGAATTGTGTCATATTTACCTATGCTGAAGAGCGCATTTAAATCGATTAACTTACCCAAAAGTTTTAATTGAAAAAGTAAAAGTTATTTGTTGATTTATATCAGAGAAATGTTAAAGAAAATTCCTATTTAAAATTGTTCTTATAAAAACATATTAAATTGTATTTATCAAAAATACTCCTTTCGCGCGAGACGTTGAAAGTATTTAAGCTCTGTCGGTTCTAGATTATTTTAAATTATTAAACAATTATTTTCTTGGCTTACCAAAATAACTAGGTTTGATGTAGTAGATGGTGGCCACAATAGCGCCATAGGTGCAGGCATAAGCACACAGAATAAAGCCCCAATCGGTCAGATAGATAAACCAGGTTCCCTCGTTGATATTCTGGATAACATCGCTCAGAACACCGCCCAGAAAAAAGCCGGCCAGGAGCCAACGGTAGAGCAGCCAGATGATGCTCCGCTCCCCCCTCTGCCACTGGGAGCGACAGAAGAGTCCGGGATCATCGTGATGTAGGGAGAACTTGTGCCTCTGGAACTCGTCCAGCATGGGCTGGCAGCAACATTCCTGGCTCTTATCACGCATGCCGGCTGTATATTTTCAGAGCAGCTATCTGAATCGATGTTGGATTGAATACTGTCGGGAAGCCATGCGAATAGACCGTCCGCAGGTTGAATGGGGCTTCAAGTGGTGTGGGTTATCAGCCTGCGATCCTTATCGCCAGATATGCAGAGCTATATGTTTGGCAGTATACCTGGAATACGCTTCCAACAAGAATCCAAGAATCTCCGATAAGCGCCCAAACAACTGACGATTCCAGGTGATTAGACAACAGTTCTAGGCGGCGTCACTTTTCAAATTCACGATTGCTTTAAGGTTGTAACTTGGCTCTTGGAAATTTTGCACGCTTGATTCATGATTGTCATAAAACAAATAGTGATAACAAAAGATAGAGCATAAGGAAACAACTTCATTCAGCAACAATCTGAGAGAGTTTAACAAATTGCGAAAACCTCTTTGATGATATAACATTTTTTGTTGGTGATAATACCGTTAATAATTAATAATTTAAAAAATGTATCGAATTATCGATATTTTTTCAGGTTTATTTAATAATCAATTACAATTTTGGAAATATTATGAAACTCGTTGATATAGTAGTATTATTTATTTAATTAAACATTATTATTTGCTACAGTATATTTCAACACAATTTAATTCAATAATTTGGTTATTTTATTAATGAAATTTTTTTAATTTCTTATAATTTTCTTGAATTTTTATTTATCTCTAGATATAAATATAAATAAATAGGCTTATGCTGCTTTATTTCCGGTGATGCTTATAGATACACAATCTTAATCTATAGATCCCAAAGAGCGCAAGGCTTAAAACTAGAACCAAGCCCATTACGCCAAACCAACAGCCAATGGGCATTCCTGGATTCTTCCAGTACAGCGTGGGATAGATGTAAGGTTTCCCATGGCTGCAAGGCAAAGGTGATTATTATACATCAAAGTTATAGCCATGTTAGTATATCAACTTACTAATCTTTGCCTCCTCCCAGGTAATAGAATATTGAGAAGAAACCAAAGATGACAACTACAGCAAGTGGGAAGACGAAGTGCATCAAATGGGTCGGAAAGGCCACCATAAAGCAGTCAAAAATCATGCATACCGAATTGATTGCATGTGCCAGGCATCCCAAAATGCTCGGCTTGTACACTGTAAGTAATTATTTAGCATATTCGTATTTGTGAGGTGGGAATACTTACCTGCACTGAGCGCCATCCAGTATACCAATGTTATTATCAGAGCCAGCACACAAGTTGTAAAATGTATCATCCAGTAAACCTTTAGCCATATATTACCCAGCGCTATGATATACCGAAATAATTCATTATCATTATTATTATCATTGTCGATATAACGATGATACTTTTAAAATATTTTCTATGCGCATTTTAAAATGTTGTTTTGAAAATAACAGCTAAATGAGATAGCCAAAATAACCACATAATTTTCCTAGATTTAAAATTTAATTATCATTTCATAGAAATAAATAAATGAATAAATTAAATAAACTAAATAAATAAATTAATCTAAAAAGTGAAAAAAAAATTTAAATAAAATATGATAATAAAATAAATGTATTGAAATGATAGAATAAATGAAAATAAATGATAGGCTCTGCGAACCAAGTCCCCAAAACATTAAGTCCCCAAAAAAAAATGAAATAAGTCCCCAAAAATTTGAGGTGTTATTTCATAATGAAATAATTCCCCAATTTTATTTACGAAATAAGTCCCCAAAAGCTAAAATGAAATAGGGCCCCAAAATTGGGGTGTTATTTCATAATGAAATAATTCCCCAATTTAAATTATGAAATAAGTCCCCAAATCTTTTTTACCCTCTACCTATTGAAAAATGGGAAAACAGGGTTAATGACTTGGTCAGAATCTATGTAACAGTCAGAAGGAGGCGTGGCAGACCCCACAAAGTATATATATTCTTGACCAGGGAGATGAGCTGAGTCGATTTTGCGATGTTCGTTTGGCTGTCCGTCTGGATGAACGCAGAGATCCATTAAAGCTGTCACACATAAAAAAGTAAGAGGATGTATGGCTGTTTTTTAAAAAATGTTTTTCTCCACTTTCTTTTTGTTAATACTGTTCACAGCTTCATATCAAATACATTTTATTTAATACAATGCAAAAATTCATCATAACATTTTATATTTGTTTTATTCATTACAATAAAAAATATCGGAAATATCTAAAAAAAAAAAAGTTGAGTACTTAGAAAAATTTGAATTTGATAGATTGCTTCAATCTTAGCGCCGCAGGCGAAAATATGGATTTTAGTAAAGTAAATATTGAAAAACATAAAAAAGTATTAAAAAATTTAATAAAAAAAATCGCGCGATTTTTTTTATTAAATTTTTTAATACTTTTTTATGTTTTTCAATATTTACTTTACTAAAATCCATATTTTCGCCTGCGGCGCTAAGATTGAAGCAATCTATCAAATTAACATAATATACCTACCTCGCCATTGTATTAAATATAAATAACATATAGTTGGTTACAGCAACATTTGAGAACTATTTTAAAAGTTTTGGAATTCTCTATTCAGCTGTGGTATATTTTCATTTATTCCGCGTATTATTTTTAAAAACGAAAATCCATAAAAAGCTTGTTTTTAATCTTCAAAAATACAAGCTGTGCAAAATGCTAGTGGATTTGAGTTATCCTTTGTAAGCACAAACAAAGTCCACACAGATTCTAAATTGAATGTCAAATGATATGCTAACGATATATATATATATATATAATCAAAAAATTGTAAATGAAATCATTTTAAGCCAGTACTTTTGATCATCAGTACTCAAATCAAACAGATAAGATCATTAACTATTCTTTCACTACATCTCATATTCTAGCAAAAGAAAAAATAAGAAATGAAATAAGTCCCCAAAATTAAGTTTGGGGACTTATTTCATTTCTTATTTTTGAGGAGTTATTTCACTATGAAATAAGTCCCCAAATTTTATAGCAACAATTTTTCCCAAAAAATGAAATAACACCCCAAATTTAATTTAAAATCGTTGTTGTTCTTTCCCATACAAATTTTTGGGGACTTAATTCATTTTTTTTTTGGGGACTTAATGTTTTGGGGACTTGGTTCGCAGAGCCAAATGATAAAGTGAATCGAATGCATTCGTTAAATAAAATAAATAAATAAAATAGCCAAAATATGGTTAAGCAAAGCAATACCTTAATTTGTTGTTAAAAATATATATAAAAAATAACAACATAATATATATAAACAACATATAAATAAATAAAAATAAATTGAATTTAAATATGACGGGAAAATAGCTAACATGTCAACACTGCTCGCAAATATATAGTATACAATTAACTCCATGATGCAAGAGCACGCTTTTATAATTGACTATAATATATGTAGTTGTTAATATTCAATAATTAAATAATAACTCTCTTAAATACAGTACGTATCAGCTAATAATTTAAACCATAAAGTGACTTTAAAACAAATAAACTGATTACTACTTACCAAAATAACTTGGCTTACGGTAGTAAATAGTGGCAATTACAGCTCCATAGATAAAGGTTACAGTGCACAATATAAATCCCCAAAAGGTCATATAGATGAAGCACGTGCCGTTATTAAAATTTCTTATAATACTCCATATCAAACCAACTAGAAAGATGGCTGATATCAGCCAACGATAGATTAGCCATAAAGGACTACGATCCCCCCTCTGCCACTGGGAACGACAGAAGACTCCAGGATCATCGTAGTTCAAGAAAAACCTTTTCCTTTGGAACTCATCCTGTAGGGGCTGGCAGCAGCCTTGTGCCATATCAGTTAATATTACTTAAAAATTAAAAGCGCGCGTTAATTTAAAGCTTTTTACACACAGCATATCACAGATTTGCATAATTTAGTTATTTGTTTTTCACAAAATAATTTAAAATAGTTTATTAATTAATTAAAATTTTAAAATACATAAAAACTTTATTTCAACAAACAACATATAAAACGTAAATTTTGCTCAGTGTGTTGAGTGTTTTCTGTCGGCAAAAAATCTATTTAAACAGATCTGTTAAGTTTGAATTTCGAATGTGATTGTAAAATAATGTTAGAATATACAATCAAATAAAGCTATACAAACACCAGTCATATTTGAAATAGATTATTTTAAAATTTGATAATATTCACAGGTTTTGAATGGTATATATAGAGTTTTATAATATCTAATAAGAGTATATCTCTGATAAGCGCCAAGGCAAATACTGATTCCAGATAACTAGAAGAATCGTTCTAAACGCCTATATTAATCAAATAAATTTGTTTTGAAGTTGTAACCTGACCTTAGCTAATGTATCGCTACTGACAAAAAAAAACTAAAGTTAACAAAAGATACAGTAAATGCTGCTCTGATGTGTTGTAGTTATAAGCAGACTTAACTACTTAAACAATGCACATTTCATTCAACAAATAATATTCATTCAGCAACTGTGTGAATAACATAAACAGTATGCACAATTATATATATGTATATTAAGTAGAAATAAAGTAATACAATTAGGTTTCCGTTTGAATTATTCCCGGTGGCTGCTTCTTTACACAACGCTTAAAAATACACAGTAGAGCTGGCAAAACATCGATGTTTTGCACTATCGATGTTTCCCGTTATTGCGAGTAAAACATCGATACTTTCGATGTTTTTGAGACCTTTAACTTATTGTTTTAATTTGCTATTAAAATGTATAGATTTATTATTGTTTTAATTTTCTTATTATAACATTATTATAACATAATAACATTTTGTTTATTAACAAAACTATAAAATATTACAATGAAAACAGCATTATTAATTTTTATATATATAAATTAAATTATATATATAAAATTCAATTTAATACTATTTTAAATTGTGCATACCAATTTCGCGAATAATAGATATATCAAAATATTACATTTGTAATTGTATATATAAAATCTCAAGATATAAATATAAGTAAGATAATGCTGCTTTATTTCCGGTGGCGCTTATAGATACACAATCTTAATCTATAGATCCCAAAGAGCGCAAGGCTTAAAACTAGAACCAAGCCCATTACGCCAAACCAACAGGGCACGAACATTCCTGGATTCTTCCAGTACAGGTCGGGATAGATGAAAGATATGCGACGGCTGCAATGCAAAAGGAATAAATATAAACTTAAGGTTTGGGCGTATGTTATTATATCAACTTACTAATCTTTGCGTCCTCTCCAGATAATAGAATATTAAGCAGAAACCAAAGATGACAACCACAGCAAGTGGGAAGACGAAGTGCATCAAATGGGTCGGAAAGGCCACCATAAAGCAGTCAAAAATCACGCATACCGAATTAATTCCATGTGCCACGTAGCCCAAAAGGCTCGGCTTGTACACTATAAGTAATTCTATAGCATATTCGTATATGTGAGCTAGGAATACTTACCTGCACTTAGCACCATCCAGTATACCAATGTTATTATCAGAGCCAGCACACAAGTTGTAAAATGTATCATCCAGTAAACTTTAAGGGATTTATTACCGGCTGCTATAATATACCAAAATTATTCATTATCATTATTATCATTATCGATATAACAATGATACTTTTAAAATATTTTCAAAAAAAAAATCTATGCGCATTTTAAATTGTTGTTCCAAAAATAACAGCTGAATGAGATAGCGAAAATAACCACATAATTTTCCTAGATTTAATATTTAATGGTCATAGAAATAAAATAAAATATATATTCTAAAAAAATTAATTATACTAATAAATAAATAATTTAAATAAAATAATATAACAATATAGAATAAATAAAAATAATAAATCATTTAAAAAAATAGAATGAATTCGTTAAATTAAATAAATAAATAAAATGGCCAAAATATGCCTAAGCAAACCAATAATTTTATTTGTTGAATATATAAAAAAAACAATCTGTAAATTGCATTTAAATATGACGGGAAATAGCTGACATGTCAACACTGCTCGCAGCTTGTGCTTGACAGGTTTTGTTAGTATCAATCGGTTTTAATCAATTATACACAATTAATTCCATGATGTAAGGGCTCGTTTTTATAACTAACTGTAATATAGTTGTTAATACTTATTAATTAAATAATAACTCTCTTAAATACAGTACGTATCAGCTAATAATTTAAACTATAAAGTGACTTTAAAACAAATAAACTGATTACTACTTACTAAAATAACTTGGCTTTCGGTAGTAAATAGTGGCAATCACGGCTCCATAGATGAAGGTTACAGTGCACAATATAAGTGCCCAAGAGGTCATATAAATAAAGCACGTACCGTTATTAAAATTTCTTGTCATACCCCATAGCAAACCAACCAGAAAGAAGGCTGATATCAGCCAACGATAGACTAGCCATAAAGGACTACGATCCCCCCTCTGCCACTGGGAACGACAGAAGACTCCAGGATCATCGTAGTTAAGGGAAAATTTTTTCCGTTGGAACTCATCCTGTAGGGGCTGGCAGCAGCCTTGTGCCATATCAGCAGGTATTATTTAAAAATTAATAGAAAGCGTAGAAACGTAAATTTTGCTCAGTGTGTTGAGTGTTTTTTGTCGGCAAAAAAATCTATTTAAACAGATCTGTTAAATTTGAATTTCGAATGTGATTGTAAAATAATGTTAGAATATACAATCAAATAAAGCTATACAAACACCAGTCATATTTGAAATAGATTATTTTAGAATTTGAAAAAATTCACAGGTTTTGAATGGTATATATAGAGTTTTATAACGGGATTACATATCTAATAAGAGTATATCTCTGATAAGCGCCAAGGCAAATACTGATTCCAGATGACAAGAAGAATTGTTCTAGACGCCATCAATGATTAAATAAATTTGTTTTGAAGTTGTAACCTGACCCTAGCCAATGTTTTGCTACTGACAACAAAAAACTTAAGTTAACAAAAGATACAGTACTTAAACAATACACATTTCATTCAACAAATAATATTCATTCAGCAGCTTTATGAATAATATAAACATCATGCACAATTGTAAATATATTAAGTAGAAATAAAATAATAAATTTATGTTTCCGTTTGAAGTATTCCAGATGGCTGCTTCTTTACACAACGCTTAAAAATACATATTCTAAGTCTATAGATCCCAAAGATTACTAAGCTAAAGATAAGCACCAATCCAATACAGCCACAGACACAGCCGATGGCCAATCCTGGATTCTGCCAGTCCAGTATGTCATAGATGAAACGATTGCCAAAGCTGCAAATTTGATTAAATTTGATTCAAGTACATACTAAAGAAATTCCAATGTTATATTAACTTACTAATCTGTGCCTCCTCCCAGGTAATAGAACAATGAAAAGAAGCCAAAGATGACAACCACGGAAAGGGGAAAAACAAAGTGCATCAGATGCGTCGGATAGGCGACCATAAAGCAGTCAAATATCATGAATATCGAATTGAGTGCATGGGTCCAGATATTGTACAACTCCCAAGTTTCCGTTTCGTCATCTGTAAGTGATTTCATATTTTTTTTCTATTATATTTATCTATAGTATATAAATCTAAGGTATTTATACTCACCTGAACTAAGCGCTGCCCAATATACCAGGGTTATCATCAGAGCCAGCACAGAAGTTGTAAAATGTAAGACCCAGTAAACTTTAAGCGATTTATTACCAGGCTCTATAATTATTAAATTTATTCAATTATTTAATTTTCAACCAAAACTAAACAACACTTTTTCGGGAGAACTAAAACTGATCTTGAAGGAATTCGGAAATGTAAACAGATTCAATTTTCGATATACTTATTATCAAAACCGTAATTTGATATTATAACCATAAATTATGCTTCTTGAATATAATGTAATATAATAATAATAATAATAAATATATAATATTGTACTCATAATAGGAAAATAGCTAATTAAAAATAAATTTTGAAATAAACAAATTAAGTATATAAACAAGTTTTCTTTGACGGAAAAAAGCTGATTTGACAACACAACCTACAGCTTGAATTACTTTTAGCTATCGATTAGGAGTCGAGTGCGCAATACATAAACTAATATTTCATTAATCTGAACTAATAATTAAACTGTTATTACAAGAGTTAGCAAACAGCTATATTTATTTGTATTTAACAAGCTATAATATTCTAACTTAAATATACTAACATTAAATGCAATTAGTTATCGATAAATTGGAACTGCAATTAATATATGCATAACGACTATTTAATTAATATCAATTCATATTATCCTAACACAAACACACACAGAGACACGCGCAAGCAATCGCTTACCAGCGACAACGCGGTGTTTAAACTGATCAACCAGAGGTAGAAACAATAATAATAACCTTTTCTGGTGCATAGCTGCAGATTTAAGTGCGAGCAAACGCTTTCGTCCCACTGTGCGAGATGTCATATCGGGAACGGGAAAGGGAACGGGAACGGGGCTCAGGACCCCTGCCGAATCGTTGGCTCTACTGTCCACGGATCTGCGCATCGGTCATCTCGGAGAGGTTTATTGCGTTCAAGACGCCGCTGAGCGAATCCTTCCAAGGCAAGATGCCCATCGAGTGCACCTTTCGTCCCGACATGATATTCGACTACTGCAAAACCCTAAAGCTGAAGATGGGGTTGTGGATCGATCTGACAAACACGAAGCGCTTCTACAACCGCAGCGTGGTGGAGCAGCGCGGGGCACAGTACATCAAGTTGCAGTGCCGTGGTCACGGCGAGACGCCGTCGGCGGAGCAGACGCACAGCTTCATTGAGCTGGTGGACAACTTTATACACGAGCGGCCGTTCGATGTGATTGCCGTGCACTGCACGCACGGATTTAATCGCACCGGATTCCTGATCATCTCGTATCTGGTGGAGCGGCTCGACTGCCCGGTGGAGGCGGCATTGGCGCTGTTCGCCAAGGCCCGTCCGCCGGGCATCTACAAGCAGGACTACATCAACGAGCTGTTCCGCCGCTATGACGACGAGGAGGACGCGCCCCAGGCACCGGAGCAGCCCAACTGGTGTCTGGAGTACGACGACAGCAGCACCGGTAGCGACGACAGTCGCAAGCGCAACTTTGACGACGCCTTCTCAGCCTCATCCACATCGCAGCAGGCGGCGGCGGCAGCTGCAGCAGCGGCTGGCACTGCTGGCGGCTTGTCAGGTGACGAGGATGAGGAGGACGCCGATGGGGAGGCGGCTGCCAATGGCAACGGCTCCGATGCAGCCGGCGACGCTGCAAATAAGAATAAGAAACGCCGACGCGAGATGATTGTCAAGAATGCCACATTTATGCCGGGAGTGCCCGGTGTACGGCAGGTGATCGATCAGCCGCGCCTGGGCGAGCTGCAGCACAAGGTGCAGGATTGGTGTCATTGGGAGAAGAACGGCTTTCCGGGCGCCCAGCCGGTTTCCATGGATATGCACAATATCAAGAGACTCACCGAAATGCCATACAGGGTGTCGTGGAAGGCGGACGGTACGCGCTACATGATGCTCATCGATGGACGCGACGAGGTTTACTTCTTGGATCGCAACAACTCCTGTTTCCAGGTGGAGAACGTCACCTTTGTGCAAACCAAAAACGTTCACGAACATCTAGATGGCACCCTGCTCGATGGCGAGATGGTGCTGGACAAGATCGGCGAGACTGTTACGCCGCGGTTTCTGGTCTATGATATTGTACGTCTGGCTGGCCGGGATGTGGGTGAGGAGCCGTTCTATCCGAATCGCTTGAATTATATTAAAAGCGAAGTCATAGAGCCTCGTATTGTGGCTATGCGGCATGGCATTATTAATCGCGCTCTGGAACCGTTTAGCGTGCGCAACAAGGATTTCTGGGACATACGTACTTCGGCTCGGCTTCTGGGCGAAAAGTTTTCACGTTCGCTGGCCCATGAGCCCGACGGCCTCATCTTTCAGCCCTCGCAGCAACCGTACACGGCTGGCGTCTGCGCTGATGTCTTCAAATGGAAACCGCACGAGCTCAATTCTGTGGACTTTCGGCTCAAGATCATAACGGAACGTGGCGAGGGCTTGCTAACCAAAAAAGTTGGCTTCCTCTATGTGGGCGGTCACGATGCAGACTTTGGTCGCATGCAGAAGCTGACCAAGGAGATACGCGAGCTGGATAACAAGATTGTCGAGTGCACCATGAATCAATTTGGTAATTGGGAATTTATGCGCGAGCGAACGGACAAAAAACTACCCAACAGTTACAATACGGCTAGGGCTGTTGTGGAGAGCATTAAGCATCCGATTACTAAATCATATCTATTAAACATAATAGCCAATTATGGATATCGCGATGATCACGCAATGATGCCACCGCCAAACTCCCAGCGACACTAGGGTTCTGCATGCACCTAGCCACTCTTCATCTCGCTATATCTGCGGCTACTCTTCTCGCCCATAACACGTTTTACATAATAAAATAACCCTGTATTTCCCATTTTTCAAATGGGCACAGGGTATAAAAATGACATATTATTATGTCCAAGGTGATATGGGAGAGCATAGGACACACTTAAAAACACATTAGGCAATTAATAATACTTAATACTATATCGAGAATATACAACGCTATAATAATTAAACTATAATTGCAAACTTATTTAACAAAAAGCTATATTTATATGTATATATCAAGCTATAAATCTACCTTGAAATATGAACTATATTAAAAATATATATCAGGGTACTATTTACCGCAATAACTAGGTGTTCGGTAGTTAATTGTGGTAATCACAGCTCCATAGATGCAGGTTATAGAGCACAGCGTAAACCCCCAATCCGTCATATAGATGAACCAGGTGCCATTGTTGAAAGTGGTTATAACGCTGCCCAAAAATCCAGCCAGGAAGAAGGCAGCGAGCAGCCAACGATAGAGGAGCCAGAGGAGACTACGTTCCCCCTTCTGCCACTGGGAACGGCAGAAGACAGCGGGATCGTTGTGGTGCAGAGAGAACTTTTCCCTTTGGAACTCATCCCGAAGAGGCTGGCAGCAGTTATTCTGACTTCTATCCCGCATTCCGGTTGGTTCAATGCGATTTCTGCGACGCTTTACTACGGATGTTAGAGCTGCCCAGAAGAGCTGTTGGAGTCGATGGTAGAATGTGTACTGTCGCAGCCATGGCATGAGCCAGGCCAAAAGACTGGCCAGTTTAGCATTATTTCCGCTAATTGCTACTATTTGAGAACCGAAGTGTGTGTGTGGTATTGTTATCAGTTATCAGCTCTTATCGCCAGATATGCAGAGTTACACATGTAGTTAAGCTCAACACCCGTCTATAACAGCCGATTAGCCGCTGTCCAGAACGAAACTAACTTGGCCAACTGGAAGGAAAATTTTCAGCCACTTGTCTGACGGATTTCCCACGCTAGACACGCGTCAGGCACGTGTCTTAAGTTTTTTTTAAATATTTTATAAATCTTTTGAGAACTCTTGCATATGATAAGCAGACTGCAGACTATTTACGCCAAATTCGATAAGCAGCAAAATAAAAGTAAGCTATAAATAAATAAAGTAATCAATATATGCACATTATCATTATCATTATCATTATCATTATCATAATAATTAAAGCAACGGAGACTGTTACGAGCTTGCCTCACAAGCAACTTGACTCCGATATCAAGAATCATTTTTAAACAATATTTGTAGACGTAATAAATAGTGCAAAGATATGCTAGAGTGTTTATATTAATTGTAGTTTGTATCAAATTTATTGAGGAGCAATGAAAACAATTATACGCAGATTCAAATTCCGATTAATTCATTTCGATTTTCCGATTATTCATTTGATATATGTTTCATTTATTTCTTTTTTTTTAACTTCAGGTAGAATTTTTAATGAAAGATCTAGTAAATTGAAAAATCTTTTATAAGGTTCTAATTTCTAATTAAGAAATGTGTTCCATTTATTTTCTTTTTTCAACTTCAGGCAAAATTCCTAATGAATATTGATAAAAACAGAACCTTAACATTCTAATTTCATGAAATTATAATGCAAAGACCTCAACCACCATATATTAAATGTTATTTTCTTAATATAGAGTACAATTATATTGACGTTTGTAGCTTTTGTTGTTTTATTGTTTTCAGCTTTTATTTTGGTTGAATAAGATTCGGTTTACTCTCTAATAACAGCATTAGGTTAATCAATCATTGATTATCTCTTGGCTAAACAAACCACTTAGTTATTTTGTCACGCAAAATAAAAATTGAAATTTAAAATTTGCCTCAAACCCATTGCAAATGACATGCAATATCATTATTAGGCGCATCTAACATGCAAATATCAAGTGTACTCATGAGAATTGAACTACAAAGCTCAATTAGCATCTAAAAGAGCAAAGAGCCAGCCAATTGGCAATCAATTAAAGCTTGAATTAAATTTATGCCATAAAGCCAAACATGATTTGTAGTAAATTAAATGCCGACACTTTCGATTTTCAGACCATCGCATAAGTGAAATATTTCCTGCAGATGTCAATGGCAAGGTTGGGGAATGAACGAACTTTGTCGATTGAATTTGAGAGGCACGTTGGGTATCTGCCTCCAAATTGTATGATGGATGTAAATAATATGTAAATATACTGTAATTGTTGCAATAAAAGCACTATATATAGCGATTTGTAATCGATGCCACGTCAATTAAACTGGTCATCAACTGATCAAATTACAATTAACACTTGCGCATGATATTTCCAACAGAATTCGACATTTTCAGCAGACGATGAAGATAATATGATAAATACCATAAAATAAATTGCAAATTACTACTCAAATAAATTCTATTAACAATACTTTAGATAACATTCAATAAATTAAATATTTTATAAAAAATATAATTAATAATAATATTAAATACATATACGAGCAGGCTTTTGCAAGCTTCTATCTAATATGTTATTTTTTTGTTTTGCTTTTTCCACATATGAGTAATAAATTTGGCGCATTTGATAAGACAAATGTAGGTCAAATTTCAGCAATTTCTCGGGTATAGCTGAATTTATATCCATTCAAAGAGTGCTACAGACTCCCACATAGTATTCACACTATTTTATTTGTTATTTTTTACTTTATATAGTATAATAGTACAATTGGGTGAGCTGACAATTTAAATTGATCGACCTCAGTGGCTTCAAGTTCAATAAAGTCAGATGTGTGATGAACAACGTTGTTACTGTCAATATATCACTGATATATATACGATATCATATCAGAGCAATTGCTGCGTATGCGATCAGTTTGGAGAATAATATGTCGAATGTTAAACACTTTATTTTCTGTTTTTTAGATTTTATTGAAAATTAATATGTATTATTTTTATATAAAATAATTTAAAAAATGTTTACAAACTATAAATTATATATTAATACATTTAATAATTAATTTTTTGAAATAATTTGATTGTATTATTTCAAAGCTTTAACGCATTTTTGGTTTAAATGCATTTTCTAAAATAAAAAATATAATTACATAATTTTAAGAACTATTACAAATTATACATTATTTATAAATATATTAAATAACGAATTTTTTCAATTATTATCATTGTATTATTTCAAAGCCTTACTAAATACATATGTGTAAATGTTTTTATATAATTTTTACAAATTATGATACATTTATAAATATATTCAAAAAAGAATTTTACCAAATACTTTGATGGTATTTTTTTCAAAGCTCAAACGCTTTTAAGAGTTCCATTAATATTCTACAACATACATATTGCCACATATTACATATTACTACATTTTACTTACTAAATATGTAAAAATAATTTATAGAATTTTTACAAATTAGGAAATATTTATTAATGTATTGCATAGCGTATTTTTTAAACGCTCAAACGCTTTAAAGAATCTATTAAATTTTCTTCAACATAAAACAGTTTCATTAATTTTAAGAATTTTTGCAAATGATTGTAAAATATATACATAATAGTGAATTTTTTCAAATATTCTTTTTGTATTTTTTCAAATATTCTTTTTGTATTTTTTCGAAATCGGAACGCCCCTGTTTGTTAGGGTGTACCACAGCAGTTTGCATGATTTTTATTATCATGTCAATATGGTTTCACTTCAATTTCTGGTTCGATCGATGGCTAACTGTGCTCTTCTTCGACTGCTATAAAGCGTTTTATCACAACTGCGAATTTTCGCATTTCATTTTCTGCGCTCAGACGGTGCAAAGCCCTCGGTACACTCTCTAAGCGGCGCTACATTTTATGTTTCTCTTTGTTTTTGTCTCGTTTTTCTCGGTGTTTGCTGTTTGCCTGCCGTTTGCAGTGAGCGGGCTTTTTTTCTAATCGTCATCGTTCGGCTGGTCGGAGTTATTGTGTTCGGCCTCTTCCCCAAAGGGGTAAATGCTTCCAATGCTTTCAGTTCGCTCTATGTCTCGGTGGCTTGTGCACGCGTTGCCAGTTAAGGCATAGAGAGTCGAACTTCAACTCTGCTAAATTCTTCGTATTGCTAATTTTCAAGATCACTTGACGTGTCAACAAAAATCGAAAAAAAGAGAATAGAAATTGTGCAACTGTTTCAAAGTTTGGTGTGCGCAAAATAATTACAAATTTGTAGAAAATGCAATTGCTGAAACGGTCCTGGAAGGGCCTCAACAAGGAATTACAAAAGGAGAACTTCGGCTTTGAATACAATCACGTGCATTTGTTCTACAAATCCCTGGTGAGTGTTTCAAATTGATTTGAATCGTAAAGTAATCTACTATCATAAATTATAAAGTTAGCAAAATGAACTTAATGATGTAATTAACTACTCCTTAGTGCTTAGTTCATAACATGCAATTATATAATTATAATTGTCATTCTATTGCACTTTAGTTTTAGGAATTACAGTTTAGGTGAGTAATTTGCAAGCTCATTTAACTAAGATGCAAACAAGAAGTGTAATATGGTAGGCTTTAAATGAGAGGTTAAAGCAAATATAAATCCTCGTGAGTGTTATAAAATAGAATGATAAGGAGAATCTTTATAATTTCCTGTTTGCTGTTTTTACATTATTACTTAGTAATTCAAGACAAATTCAGCTATATTTTTAATATTAATTACAGTTAATAATTAGAGTAAATAGTTTAAAAATTGTCAAAATTGAAATTATATAATTACTTTATATGATATTCAAATATTTTATTATAATATTTACAAAAAAATATTCTATTAAATACAGCGAATTGTTTAGAACTAAGAACTAACAACAGTCAACATAAAAAATAATTTAAAAATTAAAATTAATACAAAATGTAAAATAAAATATAGATATAAACTCAAGAAAAATATATATAATAATTATATAAGATATAGCTTGCTCAAATGCATTTTATTTTAAAGCACACATTACATGAACATCTCTATAAAATTTAAGTCTGAACTTTGTCATAGTTGCAGAGATTTACAATTTAAATAAAAAACGGCCTATAATCATATTTATGCAACTAGACTGCGTTTTGCCCTAGGGTTCAAATTATATTTGATAATTAAGAAAGACATAAACTAATTTAATTTTTCTCTAATGAAATTAAACACGCAGACACCAAAACTTAAATTGTTATTAATCGTAAACAGAATTATTGCATTTAAGTGAATTAAAGTTACAAAACTTAAAGTAAAAGCATAATGTTTATGTAATTAATATTTAGCAGTCCCAGTGCCAGTGCCCGCATATTACCAAGATTCCGCGAATTCATCGTCATCATCACCATATATTTTGTCACTCTCGTCATGGGAGTTCCAAGTGCGTGTACGCGTGGCTGAGTGTGAATGAGTGTGTGTGTGAATGAGTGTGAGTGTGTATGAGTGTGCGTGTGCGTAATATTTCCATATAGTGCACGAGTTAGACTAATTAAACACAAAATGTTTAGCACATTATACTTTGTTTCGTATTAGCAGGCGTAACCCGATTGTATTGAAATCGCATTCGCATGCTTCCGTTGGATTCAAGTTCAGTGCAAAACCCGTATGTACGCAGCGGATCAGTCGGACGCGTCCGACTGAATAACACCCGCAACCTGCAACATTGTTTCTTAAATATTTTTTGGGTATATTAAGCGATTTCAATCAAAATAGATAAATTTAATTGTTATTATTTCATATACCGAATATCAACCTTCTACTTTTAATATTACGACTATTATTCGGTTTTTATGGATTACAGGGGTGGCATCCAATATTTAAAATAACATGATCTGCTTACTGTATATATCTATCTACATTCCAAAAATGACTGCTCTAGCCCTTAGAGTTTTCGAGATCCACGAGCTCATCTTGAAAAAGATAACTATATTATCTCAGCTCGTCGTGTTGATCAAGAATATGTAAACTTTGCGGGGTCTGCCAAGCCTCCTTTTGATATATGTATGTACATTCGCACAAAGTTAATAACCCTGTTTGTACATCGTGTAAAAAATAAATATATCAGGGTATAAAAAAGTAAATCATACTGGTGTGAGTGTTACGCAACAGCAGTGGGGAGTTCTGTTATTTGTTATTGTGTTTCGTATCTGTTTTTAACTGACAAAAAAAAAACAAGTCATAATACGTCATTAGTTAACAGCATCAGCAACAATACTGCCATAGATAAGAGCTTCAAAACAAATTTGCTTTTATAATGCTCTAACCCAGTGCACGTAAATGCCTGAGCATCAAGTTATAGTATTAAAAATAATTATTTTGACTACAATTAGCTGATTCAACTAAATGAACAATAACAATCAATAAAGGGCTCGACCCGAGCACCTCAAATCAGATAACGTAGCTAATACTTACTTACTTAATTAGTTAAAGGTTATTATCTAATAATAATTACCGATCTATAACAACACAACACTCAGCATTTTGCGAATTTTTCGGATAGCCAGACTTCTGCATAATACTATGAATCATACGCACAACAAATATTTTGTTATCTACAAAAGCAATAATTGCTGATAAAAAAAAAAAACTATATTTGTTTTGATTTTTATAAATGATGAGGTAATTCGGATATAGATAATTCATTATACCCTGTGCCCATTTGAAAAATGGGAAAACAGGGTTAATAACTTTGTGCGAATGTATGTAACAGGCAGAAGGAGGCGTGGCAGACCCCACAAAGTATATATATTCTTGATCAGGATGACGAGCTGAGTCGATATAGCCATGTCCGTCTGTCTGTCCGTCTGTCCGTCCGTCCGTCTGTCCGTCTGTCCGTCCGTCCGTCTGTTTGAACGCGTCGATCTCAGCAACTATAAGAGCTAGAAAAGCCGTTTTGGTCATTTCTGAAAGGTGTATACCATACGCAGATCAAGTTTACTTCAAATCTTGGATGCCACTCCCCTCCGCCCACAACGAGCATAAAAAGAATTCATTCGCCAATTTAAGAGACACAAATCGAGTTATATAAATTCTGTTTTCAGTTTTTTGTCGGTCTACATTAGGCGCAGATAAGGCTATTTCGAATTTTGGATGCCACGCCCTTTTTACGCCCTAATTCATAAAAACTGAATAACAAGCGTAATATTGAACATAGAACGTTGTTATTCGGTATATATACTCTCTTCTATTATATTAAACTTTCCTGAGAAGCGCATTAAAATCGATCAATAAACACAGGAGTTATAGGCGAAACAATATTGCAGGTGTTGCCTCGCTCGCTCACTAGCAGCGCGGCCAATTAAGCGGCACATATAGGAAACGTAGCAGAGACAGCATTGCTGCTACGCTGCGTATGACAGTTTTATAAAATTTTATAAAAAATATAGGGCACAGGGTATAAGACAGTCGGGCCCGTCCGACTGATCTGCTCCGCCCATTCTGGTTTTAAATTGCATATTGATAGTTAATAAAGAGATAAATTTTAGTTAATTAACTATATAAAGTTTTCATTGCATATTTTGGCAATAAAACTCTTTTTATTTTCTGCTAAATCTACACTAGGAGAAAAAGCTGTAGGTTTTGTATATAAATCAAGAATTTCCGGTATCAAAAATTTGTTGAGCCAGAAAACTTTTGATACAAGAGCAAATTTCTTTATTACGATTAGTTGTAAGTCAATCCATTTTTAATAAATATAATAATAAATATATAATAATAAATAAATAAATTCTTAATACATTAATTGTAAACCGAATCATTCTTTATTTTTCTGAGTGTAGCACATTTTTTACCATGCATATAAATACATTTTTATCTGCATAGTATTGTATGTCTTTTTATGAGCTGTTGTCATTTCGTATTAGGTTTAAACATTCTGACATTGTTGAACTATTAACACCTACTGATGATCACGTAATAATTCTCTCCCCTCTCTTCTCTGTTCCCTTCCCCGCTGCAGTGGCAGAAGAATGAAGTCAGCATACTATATCTGCTGTATCGCTGGATATGGGCGCTCTTCTTTGTGGGAGTTTACATCACTTGCATCGTGATGCAGTTCTGCGAGGGCAAATTCTTTATCTATATGACCAATTGGGGCTTCGGATTGGCCACCGTAACTTTGCTGCTGTCCGCCGTACATGTCACGTGCTGGCATTACGATCTGCGGAATGTGCGGAGTCTGGTGCACGAATCGGGACAGAAGGCGAGCACTACGTGGGGGGTGAAGATCTATTGGTGGCTGTACAATATGTCGTTGCTGCTGGCACTGATCATATCCACCATATACTGGATATTTCTCAATGGACGCATGAGTGAGTGGCCAAATAAATCTGAATCTAAAATTTGAATAAGCTAATCAACCACTGAACTAAAATACCTACTTGTCTCCACCCACAGATAAGCCCGCACGATTTCCGGCAATTAGCATTATTACACATGCCATGAACTCCGTCTGTCTGATGATCGATTTTTTGGTCGTCGCCTTCCCCCTGCGCCTGCTCCATATGGTGCAGACCATGTTCCTGGCCATCGCCTTCTTTCTGTTCACCCTCATCTATCACTTTTGTGGAGGTACCGATGAGTAAGTAGCTGGTATTCTTTGATTATTCAAGCTTATTAGACACACCCTGTACTTTAAAAATCACAAAGGAGCCTATTATGTTAGTGCAAATGAAAAATGTATGTAACTCCCAGAAGGAGGCGTGGCAGACCCCACAAAGTATATATACCTGCCTGTCCGTCTGTCTTTCTATTGCCCGTATGAACATAGATATTGAAAACCATTAGAGATAGAGGGCCAATTTTTGGTATGTAGGTTTTCCTATGCTGTACTCTGATCAAGTTTGTTCTAGATTATTGATATCTCCCCCTCTTCCGCCGCAAAACACTAAAAACTACAACAGCCACCAGGATCTCGCAATCAATAAAAGCTAGGGCATCATTTTTGATTAGATTTATTTATTTATTAGATTTGTTTGATTTTATTTTGATACATCTCCTTCTAACAAAAAATAAAAACACAGTAGCCACAATTTTAAAGCTTAAAACTAATGTGACATTATAATCGAATGAGAAACAGCAAAGATGTGAAAAAGACAATTTGTATGGCTGGGTAGAATACATACATACTTGGATTGCCTCTATGTTGTGGTTGGGTGATAATGGAAACACAAAGTGTAGTGTCTGCTACTGTTAGTTACGTCCTTCCGCCCGACTTATTTGTCCCGTCCTTACTGATTATTTTATTAAATAAGATAAAATATAAAATATTAAATCTAAAAAACAAATACAAATTCTTTATTTATTCGCTGCTTAGATTTGGCAATCCCTATGTCTATCCTATACTGGACTGGAACAATCCCACGCGCTGCCTGGTGACCTTTATAGGAGTGTTCCTCATGATCATCTGCTACTGGCTGCTGCTGTTCGGAGTCCATAAACTGAAGCAGGCCTTCAATCGCGCCTTCAGTGTAGTCTGGACTCCCCATGCCGTGGGCCTCATATGAGACACTCGTTCACAAACACACACACACAAACACACACACACAGACAGAGATCCATCCAGTTTTTCAGCATTGTAAACTGCACTCAAGTAGTGTTAAGTAGTACCGCCAGCATTATGTAGTAATCGCCATTAAGTTGCATAATTTACACACACATTCACACACACACACACATTCACACACACACACACACACATACACACACACACCATTGCATTTATTTATGGCACTTTAAAGCTCTCTGTACATACTAAATTACTTAGTTAGTACTACTATTAAGCGAATTAGTCTAAGCACTATAAGTTGTCTCTGGTTCCTTAACGCTGAAGCAAGCGTCGCATTGCTTTGGTTATTATTATTACAATTATATATTTAATTAATACAATTTTTAACAATATTAAACAATTGAATAAAGTCTATTACTATGAAATTCATAGTATAATTGAGGAAATGTGCATGTAAACGAAATTTCAAATTCGATAATTTAAGACATTCACGAAGTTTGCATATTTCGGCATTTAAGATATTATAACACAATTTATTATTTATATGAAGTCTCTCTGCCAAATGGATAAACTAATGAATAAATTATTTAATAAATTTTTTATAAAATCTCTTCAAAAGTTAATAATTTATAAAATTATAAAATAGGGCTGAAAGAAAACCTAATCAAAAGTTTTCGGACATGCGTGATTAAGATGTTATCTATAAATTTTATTTATTTCAAATCACTGCCAACTAATAAAAAAATTTTTTATTAAATTTTCTTTGACATTGAAACATAAGTTAATTAGCTATAATCAGGGCTTATAGAAGGGTTTTCGAACTTCGGAAGCCGGTTTGGTAAATGGTTTTAACTAGTTTCTTCCTTCAGTTGTGGTTTCGATTAGTAATAGAACTTAAAACAATATTGAACAATAGATTATTTTTTACCTACTAGAAGCTTTTTAAGTTTTCGTTAAACAAAAATAGAATACAAATAAATTAAATTAAATTATAGTATAAATAAGGTCACCCTTTCTCTCTCTATATGTTCTGCACGCCTAAATAGTTTCTTAGGATAGGGAACCCAAAGTAAACTAATAATTCATAAAACTGTATAGAAAAGTTTGGTTCGGGTTTAGGAATTTGGTTAATGTCCGTTCTGTTCAAGGTCGGCTTCCAAGTAAAATAAATTTTGGCATACCGATTCCAGGTTCGATTTAAAACCGGTTTTTAGTCATGTTTATATTAAGATTTTAATTTCTTAATTACAAAGAATCAATAAGTTTTATAAAGAAAGAAAAATTCCCTACAAAAAGTGAGTGCAAAAGGCGAATGACATTTGGACAAACGGAAACAAACGAGACATTCATACATAAACTGTAAATAAGTATGTTTGTATGACTACACCCTCGCAGAAGTGTTCATAAACATACAAACAAACGTGTGCACAAACATATATACATAATTTCAACTTTCATTAGCTACTATTTTTTGCCAATTTCTCAATTGATTTCGTATTGCTTTTCATTAATTGAACTGCCAAAAATAAAAGCTGATTGAAGTCTGCAGCTCAAACTGAACACGTTTGTGAGTTGATTTGTTTTTGCTTTGATTTCTTGTGCGTCCCACATTTAAACAGAGTAATAGCTGTTTATTTTTAATTTACCGCTTATTTACTCCACTTTAATAATGCGTCAGCAAAACGAAAACTAATGCAGTACCTCAAATCATTGCCAAACAGTTTCTATAGGAATAAAGTCATCAGCTACCAACTAAATAAACATAAACGAGTTCTCTAACAGTGGAGAAGAGTGAAGTGTGAAGAGAGAAGAGAGAAGAGAGAGAGAGAGTGAGAGTGAGAAGAGGAGAACAAAAGATAGAACTGTACATGCAGCCAAAAACGAAGTATGCCAAAATGCGAAAAAGCATACGAAGAAGTAAAGAGACTAATTAGGTCTGCATGAGAAAATGTGTTAGACGGAGAAGGTTGTTAATAGTTAAGTATTCTTGTCTTATAGAATAGTGGCTACACTCTACAAAATCACGGGTAATAAACAAATAAATAAACTACAGTTGACAGCTAATCATTTGACAATGCTGCTATTTATAGCAGAAACCCTTGGGCAATTCATTAAAACTTTTAACATAAATCATTTATTTTTAGCACTTTGACGACCTTTCTTCAGTCTCTTTTTAACCGGCAGTTTTTTTATGATTTTGCTGAATTTCTTGTGTCTAATTTAAATTCTTTTGCACATTATACGCTTTGCATACCCCTTAATTTAAATTTTAAACGAAAGCACATATAAACAGCTTACGATATATGCTTGCCTTACCTGCAGTGCTGCCAGTTATAGCTAGATTTTCAATATAAAATATCTAAGAAAATATAACTTAAAATAAACATACAAATTCAACAAAAAATACGTGAATAATAACAAAAAAATTGATTAAAAATAATATAATATTTTAAAACGATTTGTGATCAACATAAATATAATTCTAAAAACCGCTAAATTGGCAATGCTGGTTACCTACGCTCTCCAACTTGATGCTAACAGCACGCTGAGCAGCAGCTACGATCAACGTTTATCGTAAACGATATGCAATTTGCCATGCTTACAGTGGCAGCAAACACAACGCAACATTTAGCGAATTTATTTGCTAAAATCTATAAGAACGAATTAAAAAAATATTATTAAATAAAGTTAAAGATAGTATATTAAATTAAATTAATTATTAATATTGCTTTATAACTATTTAATCGATTTTTTCGCACTAGCATTTCGCTTTACTTTTTTTTGTAGGCTTGCTCACACAACAGTAACTTTAACCCTCTAACGGGTAAGACCGTCTACAGACGGTCTCCAGTTTTTGGCGTCTAGCGATCAAACTGTTGACTTTTTTGAGTCAAATGAAATGGATATATCTTTAAAATTAAATTTTCATTCTTTTAAGATATATTTAACCACATTTCACCCATGCGTTCAATTACAATCATCGTCTGAACTTGAAAATTTGAAAAAACTCTGAAAAAAATACCCCTTGACAAAAGTAGTTTTTGCACAAAATAAATAAAATATTTTAACTTGTGCAATCTACTTGGGATTTTTTTTACTGATATATCAGTAAACTATTTTTCGAGTTCATATTTGAATCTTCAAGCAAAGCAAAGTCATCCATTGTTCATTATGCATTATGTAGTTATGCATTAACCACATTTTGGATGCATAAATATATTGCCTTATATAGGTAAAGTCGGCTATTTCGCATTTAAATGATCGACAATATAGACACACTCGAGTGTTTGCGCATTAGAGGGTTCTATGGGAGCTATAGGTTATAGTCGGCTGATGTGGCCAATTTTTTTATAGTATATTTAAATTATTTTTTTAGATTTTTGGTGAAAATTTCATAATGATATCTCTACTAGAAGTATTTATGGCCGCAATTGTGCACTCGCAAGCAGCGCAGGCAGCGCAGTCGCGATTTTTTACGCTCAGCCCGGCAAGACCGTCTGTAGACGGTCAAAAGTTTTTTCCACCTGGCGGGCGTTCTAATCAATATTTTGGGATGAAATTCAAAACTTAAGCTTTTGTCGACAATATTTACCACCAAAAAAAATCCCAACTTCGTACGACCATTTTTTCGAGTTTGCCCGTTAGAGGGTTAACATAACCGATGCTTACGATAATCTCTTACATGATCACGCTCTCCAACTTGTCGTTAACAGCAAGCTGAGCAGCAGCTACGATAAACGACACGCTATGCTAACAGTGCAGTGGCGGCAAACTAACATTTTGTCGTAACATAATCACTGTTGATTACGATATTCGCTTGCGTTTCTTGCGCTCTCCAACTCCAACTAAGAGCAAGCTGAGCAGCAGCTACGATATACGACAAGCCATGCTTTCAGTGGCGGCAAATCATTTATATTAAATAAAATGTATTTTATTTAATTTAATAATAATTATAATAAAATAAAACAACTAATTAAATATTTACCGATTTATTCGCACTAACATTTAACTTTATGTTTTTAAGCAGCTTGCCCATACAACAGTTGCCGTAACAGAACCACTGTGCAACGTAACACGACGCGTCGTACCGTTTATCGCAGCCACCGGTTGCTTGGGTTGGTTTGCTCAAGTTGCGATCAGTTTGGCAACGCGCGTCGCGCCAATAAGTCGTGATTTGTCCGGCGGACGTTTGTGGAGTTTTTTGAGTTTTTGGGTTTGTGTTTGATTCGAGATCTGAGATGTGTGTTGCGTGTTGAAGTCTTTGCCCGATTCTCTTCTCTCAGTGTGTGTTGTTGTGTGTGTGTGTGTGCATGTGTGCTGTAACTGAAATTGCAACTGCAATAAGCCAAATGCAAATACAAATACAAATGCAGGCCAACGATAAAAGCCAAGCACCGTTATGCAAAATTGTTGTTGTTGACCCAAAAAGAAATTACTACATGACTGAAACCGACAGTTAGACTGCCAAGCCACGCGTATAAAAAGCGCTCCCAACTGCCTGCAAAAAAAATAATACAAAAATAAAAACGAATTATAAAAAAGCAAACACAATAATAGTAATAACAGAAAAGTGGTCAAACAATACGCTGAGCTCTAAACAAAGCCATCATTATTGCCACTCCGAGATTAGCCCATTTTCAATTGCCTTTTATTCTCTTTATTTCGCTCTGAGCAGCGTGTGTGGAATCGGAATTTTCAAGAGGTATTGCCAATTTTGGCAGTTCGTCAATACCAAATAGTTATAAGGCAAACAGAATGAAAGATGTGAACTTATGTAATGGCCGTATATACTATACTATATATTGAATCTGATAGATAAACACAAATAATCGCCTGCCTGACGAGTTTGGCATATTGATTGCTTAAATTATATGCCTTATAGTGTAAAAAGAATTGAGATTTGTAATTTATGCACGTCTTGCAGTTTATATTAATGAGTAATACCTTAATTTATGCTTCAGGCTAAGGTTTGCCATATTTTAATTAATATACCAATAGAAATGGGTCTTAACTTTGTCTATATACAACGAACTACAAATAAATCTGCCATAAATACAGTTAATTTTATAAAGGTCGGCTGTTACTATAATTAATCGTATTTCTTACACTTCAATCTTTAACCTCTAAAATTTGCATTAATTTCATATTATAACACTTTTACTCTCTGCCCATATCTAATAAGATTTGCAAATAAAACACCCTTATTTAATTTAGTCATAAACATACTAAATTCTTTATCTTGTTATAAAATCTCACTTCAAACAATGCTTTTAAGCAGCTTTAATCAGTAATACAAACAGTTAATAAGAAAAGAATACACTTATCAACAAGATTTAATCACAGATTAATTAGCATAAAATCTGCAGATAGAAATTTTTATTTTCTTAGGATTATTTAAGATCTCTTATGATATTAGCATTTGGCACGCCATTAAACTGTTTTGATTTCACTTTCTTTGTATTGGAACTGACAATAAATGTCGCAGAATTAGACTTGTTAATCAGCAGAGTTTCTGTATCATCGCTGTATCTTTATCTTATCTGTCTGCATGATATGGCAATATCTTTCAGGCAGTCGGACTGCATTCACAAAACGAAGCAAAAGCAAAAATTATGAACAATATTTGAACAGTTGTAAAGGTCAACAAGTTTTTGGCATCTCAATTGCCTGGATCCATTCAAGTTTTCAACTTCAAACGAAGGCAAATACCGAGGTTCAATGTAGTACAAGAGCCATAAACCTACATATAGTACAATAACAACTTCTACCTCTGACTATATACTTAGTTATCATTGTGACGAAAATGTAGCACAAAACGGAATAAAACGTGTGTAAAATAACAGATAGAAATATGTTCAAGTAAAAGATACACATGGCAACCATGGCTAACTCAGCTGGTAAATTGTAATTTGCAGTTGCCGTGGCTAACACTCTTGTCTTCAAGTTTGTTCAATTTGTTGGTTTTCGACTGTTGCTTTTGGTGCCCACTTCGTGCAAGTTCAGGGACGCAACGCGTTTTGTTTAATTGTTTCGTTAACAAGCCAGTAAGGACGGAACAGATCGTCGGAACAGTCGGACGGAAGGCAACAGTCGGTCGTAATCGACAGTAGGAGACCCCCTACTTTGTATTTCAATAAAATACCCACAGCCCAGCAAATTAAATATATCTTCGCTGTTTTTTATCCGGCTCAGCTCGTCGTTTTGGTCAGAGCAGATCAGTCGGGCGGAAGTCTACAGTAGAATGCAGCCGACAATAGGAGTTTCTCTACTTTGTGTTTCAATAATACATGCGCAGTCATGCAAATTGTTTGTTGCATATCTACGCTGTTTCTTATCCGATCGTTATGAAATGCTAGTGTTATCGAGATCTAGGTATTCATAGGGACAACAGACAGACAGACGGACATGGCTATATCGACTCAGCCTTTCGCCCTGATCAAGATTATATAAACTTTGTGGGGTCTGGTACGCCTGATTTTGTGTTACACACATTTCTTATTTGCACTAACTTAATAGACCTTTTCGTACCTTTTTTATTAGAAAAACAAACTGTTGCTTGTAATCAGAAACTCTATACTCCCCTTTAACGCTAATAAAACTCAAGCCAAACATTTGTAACTAATGCGGTTTCTGTTTTAATTTAAACGCTTCATTTAAAACAGCTGCAAAGTAAACAAAGCTATGATTCATCTACAAATCTGACAAATATAAATAGAAACATGATTTGAAGTCATATACAATTAACTGTTGAAGACATTTAATACAAGTGACTGTAAGAAATTCTTTTCTGCCAGTTAAAAACACGTTTATAGTACATCAAAATAAACTAAAATAGTATGTATACACTACTCTATAAATATATATTTATATATAAATGCTACCAATTAGACGCAGATTTCTTAATATTAAGAAAATTATTATTATTTAGATCTACTAAACATTTTTAAGATATGTTTCTATTATGAAAAAAAAAACATTGTTTAATACTAAATTAATTATTTATAAGTGCTGAAATAAAATTATGCACTGTGAAATATTACAACCGGTTAATATTAAAGCTCTTGTTTGTGTAACCTTTAAGTTTAGTAAGTCATTAGGCCTGTAATATATTTACCAGACTTATGCGCATGGGTTTTTTTTATTTTTATTATTTTTATAGTATAGTTTAAAGTCGGACTTGATATTTGCTAACCTCGCTTTTTATGGCACCCATTGGGCGCGCTTTAATGCTGACCTTAGGGTACTAATTACTTTTATTATATAGAAATTCATAAATTCAACTATGACAAGACCCAACAAAGTACTCGTGTATGATATTCATAGCAATTAAAAGCTTTACGTGTACTGTAACGGATTCATACGACAGTAAAAAATTATAAAATGACTACGGTATTATTAGCATTGAGCTGACTGATGGCAGTACTATGATCCGAGAAGGTCGTACTTAAGGCAATAAATTATATTAATTGCGCAAAATAAAAATATATAAAATAAATACTGATCACAGCAAAAATTATGGCCAAAGATAATTCCAATCCCCCTTCTTTATCACAAATAAATATATAACATAATATATGCTTATATCAATTTTATAAATACCGAAATACCGAATTTTGGAAAAATTTAGTTTTTATACTCCCGTACCGCCGGGTTCTGAATCAATTTGATAATCAGGGTACTTAAGAGCTAATACATCTGCCGCATCATCATGATTCGCTTTACCCAACATCTCTGATCTTCCAAATATGCGAATAAACTTTTCCACTGAATCGTGTACCAGAGTTCCACCACCCAAGCATTCAGTGCATAATTCCAGATCTTGTGCTTCCTCTTTCAAACTGTCATAGATATCAACTGAATAAATATTCTCATGTTAGATAAATCTGTTGGAAGTTCTGTAGATAATTCTACTCCACTTACTGTGATACTTGGCCGGTGAAGCACGCACTACTGTTTTGGCCGATTTCTGATGTCCATGCATATAAACCCTGGCCAAAACATACTTCAGTTTACCGTTACCGATTTGTACCTCCTTAAAACCGACTAGGGCAGCTATTGCCTTATCGCCACAGCTATTACGAGTAGCTAAGGATGAAGTTTAGTTTACAGAGAAATATAGAGTTGAATTATTGCAATTACCTTGCAAAAGAAAACGAAATTTGGGAAACAACAATTTGCCGGCTTTCTGCATTTCCGAATTTATTTATTGATCGTAGTAGGCACAATTTTGTTTTATTTTAATTTAAAAAATGCTCGCTGTTGACGAGACAATCGAGCATTGGCTAATGAAAATATCAAACGTATAGCATATGTTGTCAATTTAAGAGCCTGCTAGGTTTATTTACTCCTTTACCATTTTTTATTTATTATTTTTTATGTTGAAATCCACACTTTATTTTATTTTTCCGTACAGTTTGCAGTGTGTTTTTGTTTAACGGAAATTGCAATTGGCATTGCTATAGCTACAACAAAATATATGATTAGCTGCATGCTTCTAAAAGTCACGTAAAGCACGTTAAGTAATTGCAATTTAGTCAGAAACCAGCATTTATCTCGTACGAATTTGCAACTAATATCTGGTATATTTGATATCTATTTCAGAGCTTAGAAGATGACCAAACTTCAGATTATTGTGCATCCAGTTAAAAAGGAATTTAGCCGCAAACGTTGCGGCTTCGATCATGATACGCCCGATGATTTTGTCAAGTCCCAGGTAAGCTGATAATTACAAAGTTTCAGTTCAAGAAAATTAAACTATATTTCATAATCGTTTTGATAAAGAGAAGAATAGATAAAGAAAAGAATGCGGCAAACAATTCCTGGAACTAAAAATTTATCACAGTTATCTATTGGTGTATACTAAATGTGTTTATACTATTTTTTTTTTATCATTTAACACATTAGTGTTTCAAAATCCGAAAAGAGAAAGTTAGCAACAAACAAAATTCAACAAATATTAAATAATATTTAGAGTATAGTTAAATACATTGATAATTATCTTTTTTATTTCTTATTCTCAAGTAAATAATTTGGAAAAACAAAGGAAAAAAAATATTCTTTTGTAGAAATTTTTCAATTGCAAATAATATTTATACAAAAATATTTTTAATTTTTATTTAAATTTTGAAATACTTGATAATAATACCTATAACGATTCAATTGATTACCTCACATTCAACTGTCTGCATATTTTTCTTAGCTTTGTATTATCCAACGACATAGAATTATAAGAAGTGGGCGTTATTCAACGTTCAGTTAGAACAATTTTATTGTTTTACCTTGAGCATATTTGATGGGTTTCTTTCATTCGTAGTATCGATAGAAGGAGACTTTGCTACTGTCCCTCGATGGCACCAGCATTGTAAATTCCACTCTTCAAATATTCATAAGTGGCAAAACAGTCACGATTGTGTCCATACTTATATATAGACAGTGTGTATAGTCTTATGCCATAATATTCATATTCACCCCATTGTAAATTACAGTGGCAAACATGTACAAAGAGCATGGCATATTTATTCTATCGATGGTTCATGGCCCTCTTCTTCCTCGGCGTTGTCATCGAATCCATGTGGCCACAGACCGATGATGACTCCAGTTATTGGCTATACTTTATCTATATGACCAATTGGGGCATTTGGATGTGCATGCTGACCAATTTACTGGGTGCTATACTCGTTACCATATGGCACTACCATCCAGAGTATGCGGGTAAGCTTTAGCTAAGATCTACTCAATTTTAAAATTAATTATTCTAAAATAATTATTTTCAGATAAACTACTCAATATGGAGGCTTGGACCAGTCCTTTCAGAATCTACTGGAGCATGCACATCATAACGCTAGTCCTATCGATAGTTATAACTATTATCTACTGGACCATACTATACGATGGTGAGTAACAAGATCCTGTTAAAAAAGCTCGAAAGGATCTATTGATTCTAATGGGAAATGTGTGTAATTCCATAAAGGAGGCGTGGCATATTCACAAAGTATATATATTATTGATCAGAACCTTGAACTAATTCGATATGGCTGTCGGTATGAAACCAAGATTGCGAAAACTATAGAGCTAGAGACATAATTTTTGGTATTTAGTTTCTTCTATACAGTAAGCAGATAAAATTTGTTTTGGATTTTCAATACCTCTTCTTTCTCCTATGAGAAAGCGTACATGTAATGATAAGAGAGGAGAGTTACTGAGCGACCGATCAGTAGGGTATAAAAGCAGGCTTAAATAGCATTTTCGCTTAGTTTGTCAGTGGTCAGCTATAGAGCAAAGCTTTTGTGGGGGATTTATGTAGGTAAGCTTTTCACAGTGTATTATTAGTATAAATTTTTTTTATAATGAGACCCTGCAGTACTTTAAAAAATGTAACCATGTCTATAAAGTGAGAAATGTGTGTAACACCATGAAGTGCTATTTCAACTAACCGTATTTTGATATTTAAATATTTATTTGCAGCAAATGAAAGCACTTTGGATGCCACAAATGTGCTGACCCATGGCTTTAATTCCATCTGCATGTTTGTTGATCTGTGGATTGTGGCACATCCGTTGCGTTTGCTGCATGTCTTTCTTCCCGTCGCTTTCGGCATTATCTATGCGATATTCTCGTACATCTATCAAATCTGTGGCGGCATGAATAAGTAAGTTATCGATAATTATGTTAATTTCCAGGATGGGAACTAAATATCAATTCTTAAGCTATTATTTATGCAGATCACAATCTGTAAGCTTATTTGTTGTTGCATACTTTTCGGCTGATATATTTTTTCTCGATCAGCTAAAAAATGATATTATTTATATTCCCAGAACGTAAATTTACTAAACAGTTTTACCAGTACTATTTAAATATCGAATTTATTAATTTTGCAGAAAAGGCAAGCCGTACATTTACCATGTGATCGACTGGAATCAGCCAAGCAGTGCACTGCTTACTGTTCTCTGTGTGCTGATACTCTCCTGCTGCATCTACGCAATTCTCTTCCTCATCTTCAAGCTGCGTCTCTTCCTCTCGCGCAGCTGTCGTGAGAACAGTTTCGTGCTGTCCACCATAAGCAGCAAGCAGGTCGCATCGAATGGCAAGGAGGTCACATCCAACGGCATACAGCACTCTCCATCCCGTATCTCCATGGTGCTGGGCAACTATGCGGGCTATGAGAATCAGGCGTACACCCCTAGTTCGGGAGAGCAACCGCCCAAGAGTTAGGAGCGATTAATGTATTATCAGCATTATATATATGTTTTCATTCCATGGAATTAGTATTTGCAATTTAGTCAAACTGTATAGTAGAATTTTGACTCAGTGATATTATATATTATATTAATGTAGCTAGTTTTAAATGAATAAACTGTACTCTCACCATAGCAAATTTGTGCTAAGCTCATTTAAAATGCCATTTGACCTTAGAAGTATGGAATTTGGAATTGGTATTGTCAAACTCAAATATATGTTTAAAAATTCCATAAAATAATTACCCTGATGGCAAAGCCTTGGGTGATGTATACTGACGGTATACTTTATTAAAATATTCCTCTGTGGCCTGGGAACTTGACAGTTGAGTATAAAAATTTAATAAACCAGCGCAATGACAATTTCCAAGTTCCAAGTTTACCTGCACCCAAAACCGGCTGAGAATATGAAAAGTGACGAAAGAAAAACCCATTAGATGGACTACAATTAAAACCAGTTAAATAATTTACTGCAGAGAAACTGTTGAAACTTGTTCAACTAGACTATATGAACTATGTAAATATTTTACACAAGGTCCTAATCGCCTTTGAATGGCTGCATTAACCCAAATTGTGGCTAATAGACTAATCAATCGCAAGGACTCAAGAGTATATAACTATTTATAGTTCAATTTGTTTAACAAGCGAATTAGTCATTGATTAAGCAATGATTATAAATCAATGCAAGTAACAAGTCCGAATCTCAAAAGGTTTACAATGTTTAACGGCAAATTATGGATTAAATCAAAGTAGTAAAGGAATAGAAATAATTCGTAATATCTCTTTAAGCCAAACTGAAATTTGATTTACTTTTAATCGATCTTCGCAATTAGTATTTTATTTTAAGTTTACCGATTTTTAGTTCACTAATTAATAAACTCCTTCTCTTGACTTTTGCTTGCCGCTTGTCGGTTGCTGGCGACTGTTCCTGGTGTTCCTTGTGTAAGAAGAACAAGTATCACATTCGTTAAGCTCTCAACTTGTTTACACTATTTAACTCTCAAAATGCGACCTTTCGGACACATTCACACGCAGTGTCCTTAATCACAGCTGACCGATTGTACAGCTCCTGCCACACTTGACACCGTTTACTTCTTGCGGGGCGGGGGGAATCAATTGACCCAGCTAGACAATGGCGCTAAACTCCCGATGGTAAGTTGTTGTACTAACCAGTTGTTGTTGTTATTGACCGTCTCTATGTATTTAGTGGAGCGCGCTGCCTTAATTAAGCCTACGAAAGCATTTAATAAGCGAACGCCCCCATGCAGGATCAAGGACGAGAAACGCACGTGCTTGATAAGGTCCTGGTAGGACCTGGTAGGGCCTTAGGCGATGACGCTGCGGTCAATGGGCTTAGCGAAGGATTAGAATTACGCATAGCCGACAAATTTGAGCAGCTTTAACATAAGGCTGAACAAATCGAGTGTGTCTGTTATTGTCCTTGTCGATGGTCTGACATGTCATGACATGACATGACATGTCCAAAGTATCAGCGACAGACGCAAATTAGGCGGTTGCATCTGGATCGATAAGTGCGAGCAATTTGATCGATATGAAATTTCCTTGAGCTTTGAACTTCTTTCCATGTCCTTGCCGCTCCCATTGACCCCACCGTACAGATATACTATATACATATCTGTGTGTCTGTCCGACCAACCTCTTCTCATCATTAGCAGAGCAGGCAGAAATCAATAGAAGTTTAATTGAATAGGTATACTTTGGTATAGTTTGGAAATTCGGACAGCTGTCAACTGTCAATGTCAACTCAACGGTTCTATTCGACGTTAACTAACACAATAATTAAACTCAATCAATAGTGTGAAATATTAATTGAAACACAATGCCAACTTAAAAGCAACCCAATCACCGCTAAAATTGAAAGCCCCATTATCTGCTCGTGTCTCGTATTTCCCATTTCCATGACATGATATCCTGCCCCCTTTTCCACTTTCCCACACTCTCCTCTCCTTTTGACTGCCATCACTTGGATTTATGGCACTAGCATGACTGTGCAATTTACTATCCATCAAAACGCATAAAATCCACTTAAAAACCAAAAGCATGAATGCTTAAATACATTTCAGCCACAGTGCGGGACATTACAATAGAAATACAGACACAAATATATAAATCGAATAATTTAATCATCGTTTGTTAAATATGTGTAGCATTCATTTATTTTAATTCTTATACTACGGCTACTATTGATTATAACTTATACAAAAGTGATAATAAATATTTCCACAAAATAAATATACAATTTTATTTATTTAAAGCTTAATAACACAGGGTAACAAATTTTTTTGAGTGACATACCCTGTAAAATGTTTTTGACGATACTGAAGCGTTTTGGGACGCTGATTTCAAAAATCGACTCCAAAAAATTATTTGTCCGTACGTTCTCCAGATATCGGGCGATATATATTGAATAAATTGACTTATTGAAATAAGCTTAACGCCTAAGAGTATGCTACAAACTTTATATTCACAATTCGGGGTCCTTTAAATAAATTGTGTGCCGGATATTTTTTTTTTTTATACCCTGTGCCCATTTGAAAAATAGGAAAAACAGGGTTGATAACTTTGTCAGAATGTATGTAACATGCAGAAGGAGGCGTGGCAGACCCCACAAACTATATATATTCTTGATCAGGATGACGAGCTGAGTCGATATAGCCCTGTCTTGTCTGTCTGTCCGTCCGTCCGTATGAACGCTGAGATTTTGGAAACAACAAAAGCTAGAGCAGCAATCTTGATTGCTATCAGTAGATGTATTCAATACGCAGATCAAGTTTATTTCAAATCTTTGATGCCACGCCCCCTTTACGCCCAAAAATCAATAAAACTCACACAACCTGGTGTTTTTTAACATAAAAAGTTAAATAACAAGCGTAATATTAAACATAGAATGTAGTCCGATTTCAGTTGTTTTTGAAACTATGATACCAGGCGATCAGCATTTGCAGATGGATGCAGATCTAATATAATCTATTATAATTCGAGGTATAACAATTATTTAAAAATTTGGCAGTTATATGTTTTTGCTGCAAGCTATATTAGTCCGATTTC
>JAWNNJ010000728.1:0-95265 GCA_035045125.1 Hypselothyrea guttata | reverse complement strand
GAGTGTGGAGCAGAATGAGCCGAGTAAGCGTATGGCGACCCCAGTATCTCCATCTGGCTTGGAAACTGCAGCTATGGTCTCTGATCCACCAACTGACCAGAAAACTGAATCTGATGTGGCCATGGGTAATGGCCAGAGTGTGGAGCAGAATGAGCCGAGTAAGCGTATGGCGACCCCAGTATCTCCATCTGGCTTGGAAACTGCAGCTATGGTCTCTGATCCACCAACTGACCAGAAAACTGAATCTGATGTGGCCATGGGTAATGGCCAGAGTGTGGAGCAGAATGAGCCGAGTAAGCGTATGGCGACCCCAGTATCTCCATCTGGCTTGGAAACTGCAGCTATGGTCTCTGATCCACCAACTGACCAGAAAACTGAATCTGATGTGGCCATGGGTAATGGCCAGAGTGTGGAGCAGAATGAGCCGAGTAAGCGTATGGCGACCCCAGTATCTCCATCTGGCTTGGAAACTGCAGCTATGGTCTCTGATCCACCAACTGACCAGAAAACTGAATCTGATGTGGCCATGGGTAATGGCCAGAGTGTGGAGCAGAATGAGCCGAGTAAGCGTATGGCGACCCCAGTATCTCCATCTGGCTTGGATACTGCAGCTATGGTCTCTGATCCACCAACTGACCAGAAAACTGAACCTGATGTGGCCATGGGTAATGGCCATGCATCTTCTCCTCCATCGACATCCCAGGGTGTCGTTCAGATGGGGCCGATTAAGCGTAAGGCGAGTGAAGACGGAGTTTCTAAGAAGCTTAAGATGTCCTCTGAAATTGAGAAGCCGGAAAACTGAAGCAAGCTACAAAAAGAAAATATATTTGCCATTAATTCCCACACATTCACGTACATACATAACCATTTTAAACTTTCAAATATGAAAAATCGTTCAGCTAAACAATAGACCAATATTTAAATTCTGTTCTGTTAATACAAATGTTAAATCGAATTGTCAATAAACCTGTTCACAAACGGCACATCACTTTATGTTTATGTGGATGGAACTTTTGCCACTAAAAACTAAGCTTAGAACTTGAGGCAGTTGACTTCAGAATGAGTATGTCATATAACGTAACTGTTCCGTATCCAATGAAGTTTTAAAAGCTTTATTGTAGAGACGCACTGAGCTATTAATATTCCATTAATATTGAAAGCTTGATAAACTCGAAGGGCCACGAATGGGCTTTCATGGATATGCATACATATATCTTCATGTTCTTGAAAAGAATATGTAAACAACATGATGTAAGTCTGATGTGTTTGCTGATAATTAAATTTCACTTGAGGCCGCAACTGCACAGGATTTTAAAATTACGGTCCTCACAAAGGATGGCCATCTCTATCTATAAGTACTTGGCATCTCTTGCGCCCCTCATGGCTCTGTTCCATTCATTTTGTTGGCTTGTTGAAAGTCAGCATGGGCTGTTGCAGTCCCAATGACCGCCACAACCTTACTGAATCCAATTTTTGATTCAATTTGAGCGACAAACAAACACACACGCTACAGCTACGGTTACGGTTTCGACTCTTACTCCGCACTCTGGACTACGTACTCCGGGCCGTACTTCCGGCATGTGGCAAAGAACAGTCACAAAAGCAAAAGCACACTCACAATCGTTAAAGATGCTGCAGCTGGTCATAAAGGCTGTCCTTGGACAAACATGGGCGTGGCACGATTGAATGGCGAGTGGCTGGGGAGGGGGCGTCAGTGTGTGCACTGATACGCACAGCAGGCTGTTCCGGGTGTTTCGGGTGTTCCGGGTACTCGGAGTGTGCCTGATGTGCTCTGCTTATGCTGTAAAACTGGCCACGCCCTCGGCCCCCAACTCTCGACTTTTGGCCTGAGCAACAACAGAGTGTACAGAGGGCGCCACATCAGCCGGAGAAGACACAGCGTAATAAGACACTCGAAGAAGAGAAAGGTTTTAACGTCCATGGTTTTCAATTTTTTGTTTGTTTTTTTTTTTTTTTTTTGTATTTTTGGGCAATTGCTGAGTTCCCTAAATTAAAACAGACACACACATATACACAGAAAACTACAGTCAGAGAGCAACTGCCAGCGCCTCCAGGGTCCGGAAGCGCAAACACAAAATTTACAACTGGCTGGCGACATGGGCGTAGCTAGGTTCTAAAGTAAGGGGATGCAGAGAATATTCAATATATTTAAATTGTATACCCTGGCTAAAAACATGGTGAATAACTTTGTGCAGAAGGAGGCGTGGCAGACCCCATGAAGTATATATATTCTTGATCAGGACTTCAGTCTCTCTGTCGTCGGGTCGATCTCGGACACTTTTAACGCCTTGTAGGCGTAAAACAAATGTTTAAGGGCGTGAAATTCAACATTTAAGCTTGAATAACAAGCGTAATATTGCACATATAAGTTATCATCTAGAATATCTATCTATCCTCAAAAGCGCATTGATATCGGTTAAACACTGAATATATCCAAAGAAATATTTTGCAAAATTTGCGAATTGATATTTTTTTTTATAATATATTTAAATTATTAAGTACAGGGTATGGTATAGTCGAGCGCCCGAATGGTCTGCTCCGCCTATAATGCTATCTTTTAATAACATTGTATTTTTAGCGAACTTTTTAGTAATTGTTTTAAATAATCTTAGATATGGACCCTTATAGTTCCACGCCCATGGCTGATGCTGCTACGCTTTTTGCCAAGCTGCTGCTAAAGTCGAAGCTGGCAACAGTTTGTGGCACAAAGGACGCCGGCGGACAGCAGACAGTGGCATAAAGCAGCGTTAGTACAGGGTATGCCCAAGCCCCCCGCTCCCCGTGATTGCCATGCTTTTGCTTTTCAACTGAATTCCGTTCCGTGGCCGCTGCTCGAGTGTAAATTTGCTCGTTAAATTTGTTGGCACTCTCGACTAATTTGCACTTGCAGTGGCAGTGGGAAGAGCAGCATATAGGGGGGGCTGGGGGATATTGGGGTTCTGGCCAGCTGAAGCTGTGAATTGCTGGTTAAGTTTCTGCACATTCTGTTGATAATTGAAAAGACAACTAGCCACGGCCAAAAAGAAGAAAAAAAAAACACCAGCAAGCGAATATGAGATTGCGAGCTGAGTGAAAGGCGAACCGAAAGAAACTTGTCAACATCCACTCCCTGCCACAAGATGAAATTTATACAGTCCGACCAGCACTACGAAATAAAAATAGAAAGAGAACTTCAACTCAAGCCGGATTTAATAACGGAAACTTGAGTATACAAAATATTTGAGCATTACGA
The DNA here is from genome assembly GCA_035045125.1 of Hypselothyrea guttata. Lineage (NCBI taxonomy): Eukaryota > Metazoa > Arthropoda > Insecta > Diptera > Drosophilidae > Hypselothyrea > Hypselothyrea guttata. The sequence goes on along the minus strand of JAWNNJ010000728.1, from coordinate 92,012 downwards.
AACTCTAAGCTTAATGTAATCGGTATAATAAACAGCAAATTGATTAATGTTAAATAACGCTGATTAATTTCAATATACGTTAACGAAAATTATTAAGAGTTGCCAGAACTTTGAGCCCTGAACAAATATCTGTTAAACTTTAACTAAAGTCGAAATGTCAAATAAGTGAAAATATTGTTTTGTCTAGAGTTACAACATTTACTTTTCACAAATCTGTCACACATTAAACTGAACCGTAATTTTATATTTTTCATTAACCAAACAATTTTGCAAATCGCGCCAAGAATTCTGTAATTATGGAAGACGATTACGATATCGACGAACTACCGTGCAGTAAGTTAATCATAGTAAGGTTTAGAAACCAATTTATAGTTTTCGCATAAATTAGCCTCAGCTCAAGCCGCTCTAAGGCTCCAAGCCCGTCAAATGAGGGCCAATATTACAACCTCAAATGCTCCGCAATTAAGCTGGGATGCTTCGCAGCCATTATTGGGCTCACGTAAGCGGAAGATAAACAATATATCTATGGGTGACGGTGAAGGAGATACCACAGTTTTAAATAGGTCTGGGAACCAAGGATTCGATCAATTGCGTCGCGATTCTATGAATTGCACTGTTCCGAAGCAGAAACGTTTGGACGCTACTTCAAGGACTGACGAATTCTCCTATGCGCTTCCGACTCAGTTGTATTGTTTTAAGGGCAATATAGGTCCAAACATTGAGGACTAAAAACCGCATATCGAATATAATAATATGTATTAGAACTGAAGATGCCTTGTCAATACCAAATTTAACAAGACAATTATACTAACGCGAACCCGATATGGTCTAACCACGCTATACTGGTATGGAAATTATGGAAGCTATATGGAATTTACAGTAGCAGTTGGTCGGAAGAAGGCGTGGCGAGTTTAATTGTGTTTGCATTTCATGTTCAATGATTGCAGATTTTATGAAAATGATTCCAAAGCACAGCAACCATACAAGTTGAAATAGTTGAAATATATATATCATGGCTTCCTTACGGCATTCATCTTATAAGATTCTTGTATTTAATTTATTTAAATAATTTTATTTATTTTATTTATTTAATTTCTTAAACCCTGCGACCATGTGACCATTTGAAATAAGCTAGTTACTGGTTAGAATCTGTGCTTTGAAAAAGTATAGTATTAATGATCAGGATGCTGACCTAAGTCGAATTAGTCATAATTGAGCCAAGCTAAGAGCTAGAGACACAATTTTTGCGGTAATGTTTGTTTTAGATCAGTGGTGCCCAAACGCTGCATACGGCAGATCACACACCAATACACACAAATACGCAAAAATCCATTTTGGAACGAAAATAAACTTCTTCATTTAAATTTTCATAAAATACCAAGGAAAAAACTCGTAAACTGGCAAGCACACAGTGGAGGATTTAGCCTCGCTAGCGGCATTTAATTATAAATTGAATTAATATTTATTATACCCTGTACCCATTGAAAAATGGGAAATACAGGGTTATTAACTTTGTCAGGATGTATGTAACAGGCAGAAGGAGGCGTGGTAGACCCCACAAAGTGTATACATATATTCTTGATCAGGAGGACGTGCCGAATTGATTTAACCCTGTATGTCTGTCTGTCCGTCTCTCCGTCTGTATGAACGCGTCGATCTCAGCAACTAAAAGAGCTAGAGCACCTGTATTACTTGTAATGCAGGATGTATGCTTGGAGAGGCAGCAAGGAGAGTGGCTAAGCGCTGCCTCGGAGCTTATGCACAGAGAGCGGCTTATATATTCTTTATAGGCGAGCCGGCTACCCGCTGCATTACTTGTAATGCAGGAGGTATGCTTGGAGAGCCACCAAGGAGAGTGGCTAAGCGCTGCCTCGGAGCTTATGCACAGAAAGCGGCCGATATATTCTTTATAGGCGAGCCGGCTGCCCGCTGCATTACTTGTAATGCATGAAGTATGCTTGGAGAGCCACCGAGGAGAGCGGCTAAGCGCTGCCTCGGAGCTTATGCACAGAGAGCGGCCTATATATTCTTTATAGGCGATCCGGCTACCCGCTGCATTACTTGTAATGCAGGAGGTATGCTTGGAGAGCCAGCAAGGAGAGTGGCTAAGCGCTGCCTCGGAGCTTATGCACAGAGAGCGGCCTATATATTCTTTATAGGCGAGCCGGCTGCCCGCTGCATTACTTGTAATGCAGGAGGTATGCTTGGAGAGCCACCAAGGAGAGCGGCTAAGCGCTGCCTCGGAGCTTATGCACAGAGAGCGGCATATATATGCTTTATAGGCGATCCGGCTACCCGCTGCATTACTTGTAATGCAGGAGGTATGCTTGGAGAGCCACCAAGGAGAGCGGCTAAGCGCTGCCTCGGAGCTTATGCACAGAGAGCGGCATATATTCTTTATAGGCGATCCGGCTACCCGCTGCATTACTTGTAATGCAAGAGGTATGCTTGGAGAGCCACCAAGGAGAGCGGCTAAGCGCTGCCTAGCAGCTTAGGCATAGAGAGCGGTCGTTGTGTTCTTTATAGGCGAGCCGCCTACCCGCTGCATTACTTGTGAATGCATGAGGTATGCTTGGAGAGCCACCAAGGAGAGTGGCTAAGCGCTGCTTTGGAGCTTATGCATAGAGAGCGGTCGATCTGTTCTTTATAGGCGAGCCGGCTACCCTCTGCATTACTTGTAATGCAGGGGGTATGCTTGGAGCGCCAGCAAGGAGAACTGCTAAGCGCTGCCTCGGAGCTTATGCACAGAGAGCGGCCTATATATTCTTTATAGGCGAGCCGGCTACCCGCTGCATTACTTGTAATGCAGGAGGTATGCTTGGAGAGCCAGCAAGTAGAGCGGATAAGCGCTGCCTAGCAGCTTACACACAGAGAGGTCGATGTGTTCTTTCACCACAGCTGCAGATTAGTGGGTGAGTTTTCTTGGCTCTTTCTCTTTCTTATTTTCGAGAACTGCTGCAGTGCTGCTGATCACAGTGTAGTGTTTGTGGTCAAGTGGGTAGGTCGTGTCAAGGGCGCTTCAGTGGAGTGGCGAGTGTGATTGTTATAATAAATATTTGTTTATTATAAATTCAATGGCATTAGTTTGTGGATCTAGAGTGTGACATTGGCAAGAGTTTGATTTGAGCGTTATTGAGCTGCCGCTAAATCTGGCACACAGAAAAAAGTAAGAAGAATAAGTATTGCTTATTTTTTTGTAAAAATATAAAATTGTTGATTTTATTTTTTGTATGGTTTACTCTTTCTATGTGTGTAGTAATTTCTACCATAGTGACATATTATAATTTCATTACATGTACTATATACAAGTGTATTTATTTAATCCCATTAAATATTGCTGCTACGCTTCGTGTGACAGTTTCATAAAATTATATTTTAAATATTTTGCAGTCGGGAACGTCCGGCTGATCTACCCGGTCCCAATTTTTTATTTTACTTTGATTTTATTAGTAAAAAAAATTGGCAATAATTTTTATATCAATTCCAAGTATTTTTCATAAGTTTGGAATTTGCGTGATCGAATTAAAACTGTAGACTCTTAAATCAAATATTTGTAGTCAATTCAAGCGCACATTTTTCTAAACAATAAATGCTTGGCGTTTCTTGCAGTGTAATTGAGTCGACAGGCAAAAGGAATGTTTTATGATTGGCATTGTAAATGGAGCTGTCCCTGACCCTTATCACTTGGCAATTTAAAGTCTGCTAGCATGCTAGACGACACAAGTTGCAAGCTATAGGTCTGCCCCAAAGCCAAACTCATCAGCAGCTGTTTCTCCCGCTCCCACTTTTTTTCTCTCTCTTTCTCTCTAGCTCTCCCTGTCTCCCTGAGATGCTGCTTTGGCCTATCTGATGGCGTGCTCACCGCAGTCATCAATCGGCTGTGGCCTGAAGCTTTAGAATTGTGACGATGAAATGAATAATTGTGCTACATTATGTTGCATTGTTATTCGTCATCGGCAAATCAGTTGCTAAATTAATCGTATTGAATTCATTGGCGGGCCACAAAGCCATCCATCCGGTTCGTTCCATTTGTGCTCCAGCTGCCTGATTGATGGCTCTGGATACTTTTCGATAAATGCCAAATGAAGCATTGTTCCTGCCACAAGGCATCCAACTGTTCAGTGGGTTGACTGGGGCAGGCGAATTAGAATTCATAGAAGTGCACTCAGAAAAATAAGCAAAGAAATTCATACTTTGTTTAGGCACAAACTAAAAGCGGATTTCCCTTAGTTAAGATGAAAATGCTCAGTTTATTATTGATTTAAATTTGAACTGTTTTATTTTAAACTCAATTTATATCATGTAATCAGTAAGTCTGGTCTTATCGGGGTTTTCTGAGTTTTCCTCAATACATTTTATTTTATTTTTTTGTTTTAATTTGCCAGATATCTTAATCTTTAACTTCAATTACATTTTGATTTTAATTAACACTTTTGTAATTTTTTTTAAATTTTTAAAAATAAATAAATAAATATTAGTTTTCAAGTCTCAGCTGTACCTAAGACGCTGTTGTATTTCTTGCAACTCGTAAAAATGTTTTCTTCCGTCTCTTTTTTATTAATTATTAATTATTAACAAATTAAAATCACATTTTTATGTAATTTTAACAAGATCTTAAAACTCAACAGTTTCAAAATTATTGCTATTTTTTAAGGATATATAAAAAGTTGTGTTCCAATATTGGAAATCGAAAATCAAATCAAAGACAAAGCTACTTTCGTACCCATTTGGTGAATCGAGTTTTTTGTATTAAACGAATTCTATATAATTTTTATTATTTTACCGTTTAAAAATTGATTTTTTAAAGTTGATAAAAATGTTAGTATGTTACTAAATTATTCGAGGCTGTTTTTGCAGTGTATGTGCTATTTAGGGAGAGGGCGGGGCAGCTTAGTGATTATAGCGCCCGATGGCGCCTATTTGCGGACTAAGTCTACGATCTGGCATTCGTTGGTTTAGCCAAGAGCCAGCTGGCTAGATGGCTGGCTGTCTGGCTGTCTGGCTGGTTGGCTCATTATTATGCAGCTCATGAGTCTCGTTAGTGGCAAAGTTATATGAGCATACATCAGCAAGCCGCACAACTTTGCAACATGCGGCAAGAGTCGAGCTAAGCTGAGCTGAACAGGGGCGAGCTGCGTATGCGGATGCGACTTGCAAGCAGGAAAGTGTTAAGCACAGCCAAGTCAATGCTACCAACTTCGCAGAGTTGGCCACCCTAACAGGAGGCTGGGCCCGTCCCCCGTCTCCCGTCCCCCCCTTCCCGGTCCGCCCATTCCCCACTGAGCTGTACGCGCGTGCAAGCGTCGGAAGTGGGCTCGACTTGACTTAGTATCAACTCCCCAGAAACTAACCAAGATGTCCTACCCCCTGTCCACCCACCCCTCGCAAACCTCGCAACTCCGCCATGGCCATGCTGCAAAGCTTTCCCAATTCGCCGCAAATTGTTGGGGCGAAGTTTCTTGGCTCACGCACCGCCAACACGCTCGGGCTCGGTTACGGTTTCGGCTACTCTTTCGGCTTCAGCGGCGCCGTTTGCATGGGGTTTTGTTTTCAACAAATCGACTGTGTTTTCCGCAAGCCCCCGTTGTTCTCTTGCCGCGCTCCTTACGCTTAAAGACCCCCCCACGGCCCCTTCGGCTGTTATTTGTGCACAGTCTGTTTGTTAGACGAAGCGTTGAGCATGTGAAAAGAAAGCGCAACGCTACACTGCAAGAAATCAAGCATGTTAATTTCACAGATTTTGAAAAGTATTTATTTATGAAGTATTATATTTAATTTATATTTGAAATCAAACGGGAAGACTACATTCAAAGAACAGAGTCTAAAAATATTGTACAAAAACAAACAGACGAAGGGGCTGGTCTGTTACATATCTGCGCTGTTTCTTATCCGATTGTAATGCGATTCACAGTACATGTCCAATTACAAGTCTGTTACTTAAAAATTGTGGCTGATGTGGTTTTTTGTTAATAAAAATCTAAAACAAACTTGATCTGCCTGCTGCATAAGAGAACCTTAATTATACAAATTATAAAAAATATTATAAAAACTATGTGAACTTGTTTGGGAAATAGCAGTAATTTCTTTTAGTGTATCACACTCATAGCAGCAGCAACTCAGCTCGACAACACGATTAGCTTTAATTAGCTCCAAGTGGACAGCAGCCAGCTGGAACTGGCCAAGGACAATGGACACGTTGGACCAAAAATAAAGAACGCAGAGAAAAGACCCAAAACAGTATGCAATACTTTAGTTGTAATTCAATTAGGCAGTCTGAGAGCGAGGCTGTGTGTGTGTAAGAGACAGAGAGACAGAGAGAGAGAGAGAGAGAGAGAGAGGGGAGAGAGAGGGGAAGCTCTTAGATGGCTCATGACGCTTATGAATTATGTGGCAGCTAATGGGGCACGAATGAGGTCCAAATGAGTGATTTGTGGCAATGGCTTGATTTATTTGTGAATAGGCGTTCAGGGGGTGAGTCAAGCAGCTGGGCAGGGCTGGCAAGAAAAATGGCTAAGTATAATGCTGCTGTTCAGCCTGCCACGCCCACATGCCACATGCCACACACAGTTAAAGCAGCAGCAGCAGCAGCAGCAGCAGCAGCTGCTGCACCGAGTGAAATACATCCCTGGGGTGCAGTTGTTGCAGTTGCAGCAGTTGAACTGCGGCAGCCCGAGGGGGAGGCAAGTGGCAAGTGGCAAGACCTAAAGCTGAGTCCATTGTGTGCGCTCTGCTGGCCGAAAGCGCAGCTCAGCAATAATTAGCAAGCACTAGAGAGAGACAGAGAGAGAGAGCAAACTGAGGCTGCAATCATGATCTGGGGCATGTGGCAAGCTGCCTGACAGTGCAGCCGAAACCTAATTGAAACGTGCGCCAGTTGCAATTATTATTTCCATTCTTCTCTCTTTTTTGTTTGGTTCATTCTAATTTCAGTTGCGCCACCCGCTGTCTGCCACATTTTGGTTTCCATTTCAACTCTAATACGCAACCCCGTGCAGGTTTTGCGCTTTTTGTTTTGCACGTTGCAAGTTTCTCGCATTGAATTTCAATTGCCACACACACACACACTAGAAAAAAGAACATTGCAGTTTTCGCTACTTCTGACACGATCGAATTTTTTACTTTGTATTATTCTTCCTCTAATCAACAGCTCAGAAGCTTTAATATTTGTTATTCAAAGCCCTTGGAGAAAACTAATTTCAGACCTGTCAAACCGTTACAACAGTAAGGTAATTGTAATTAATCATCGTTTATTTATATAGTTCTTGAGTGAAAATTTACCAAATTCTGATAAGAATTGATATAGTTTTGTTTTAACTAACTTATTGATAAGTTTTAAACGATAAGAATGACATAATTTAAAATTTATTAATTCTTAAAACATTTTTAGGAATTCAATATCACATTCTCATAATAGAATTTCTTATGGATTTATACCCTGTACCAATGTTTCGACACGTTTCGAGTCAAATCGATATGGTCATTAATTTGAAAATAATTTAATTCCATACAAATTCAAAATTTTGCTACTACTATTTTTTCTGAGTGCATTTGTTGTGTCTGTGCTGCTCGGCAGCAATTTGTTGTCATACGTTGGCATTTTTGGCCATTTACTCTTACAATTGCCGCGTTTAATTAGCTGCAGCGTCATGCCAATCTGTTGCAAGTGCAGCAAGTGCAGCAAGTGCGGCAAGTGCTGGCCATATGCCAACTATGCATGTCTGCAGCCGTTGCAATATGCAATTTGTGCAACCATGTTGCCAGTCCATCAACACCTTTTTACTTGCCACCCGCACTCTCACACTCTCGCCGCCGATTGTGCCCCACAAAAATGCAATTGCCACACGCTCTGTTGCACAATGGCTGGCGCATATGGATGTAAGTGAATATGCAAGTGAATATATGTGAATGTGAATGTGAGTGGCAGCATGCGCCCAGGGGCATGCTGCGTTTGCCAACTGGTCAACAGTGTTACAGCTGCAGTTGCAACTCGCAACGTGAGGGCGTGGCAGGGGCAGGGGCAGGGACAGGGACCAAGGGGCAGCAGTGTGGAGCTGTGGCACAGTTAACCCAGGCGGCGTTGCAACAAATACTACAGGAGTCACTCTATGTAAATTTCTAATTGAATTTTGTGACTACCCTTTTCCACACATACACACAAACCTATCACGCATACACACACACACACACACATGTCCTGAGGCTACGCGCCACGTGCAGCTGAGGGAATTGAACAATAACGGTTGCAATTACCTTAAAGTGCAACACACACGGCGTGCCAATGAAACATTTTCCATAACAGCATATTGTCATAATTAAATGAACTACACACGCATTAAGTTCCAATAGTAGAGCTTGCAATACAATCATTAAAGTTAGTTTCTGGATTACGGGCTATAGGTTATCCTTAACCGATTTTAATACGCTTTTCAGGATGGATAAATATGTTAGTAGAGAGCGTATGTTCCAGATACCTTAATTTATTATGATTGTTATTCAGCTATTACCGATTAGGAAGCAAAGGGGGAGTGGCATCTATACTTTAAAATAAACTTGATCTGCGCATGGTATACACCTATCTATATTCCAAAAATGTATGGTTTATCTCTTATAGTCTCTGAGATATCAGCGTTCAGACAGATGGAAGGACAGACGAATGGACAGAAATGGCTATATAGACTTACCTAGTAATTCTTATCAAGAAATATATATAGTGGAGCTCATTCTACCACGCCTTATTCTGTCTGTTACATACCGCTGCCAATTTAATCTTGTTTTTACCTATTTCAAGGGTACATGGTTTAAAAACTTGGAAAATTCTAACTGAATTTTAGAGACTACCCTAAAGACTACCTTAAAGTTGTTGGAATTTGTTCATTACTCTCATAAATTAGGCTATGTAAGGTAAATTGAATCATCATCGACTGCAGCATTATCTGCATAATCGATCTGACGCTACCTCAATGCAAACTTCAAACTTCCGAGAGAGTGTCATATGGAGAGTTTATCTGATCAGAGGTTTCGTTGTTCGCCTGCTGCAGTCTCTCATTGACGAAGGATTCGAGAGCGTTACGGTGCACCCGATAAATTGGCTATATATTGTTTTAAAAAAGAACATATGGGACAGAGTTGTTATTTGTCAAGTAAGTGGTCAATATTTTTGGATTTGTAGCCCTACTTTAAACAAGGCTTTTATTTAAACATTTTATTTTATTTATATTTAAGGTTCTAGATAACAGCAACCTACATTTCTCAAATTTTAAATAAGTATTTAAGTTTCACAAACTGAACATAGCCATGTTGCAAGTGAAGTACGTGAAGGAAAAAGTTAAAATTTAAAGCATCATTCGTTGTGTGTTGCCTGATGTTGTGGCATCTGCTTTCTGCTGTAGGTACATATATTTATTTTGCCAAACTTGCAGCAGGCAATGCGTGGCACAGGCCATGGACTTTGGGGCAAGTGTATGTAAGTATTTTGCAGCAGCAATCAGGCAACTGCAGTGTGGCCGGCCAGTGGCAGTGGCAACAATCTGCTGCCTGCTGCCTGCTGCTTGCTGGTTTGTTGCCTGATGGCTTGCTGGTTTGCTTGTGGCTGCAACTTACCCACAGCCAGTTGAGAAGGCAACGCTTTGTGGCAGCCACAAGCAACATGCCACTTCAAGGTGACTCCAAGTTCTTTGGCAAATTGACTTTGATTTGCCGCCATCGTCATCGCCAGCAACAGCAACAGCAACAACCACAACAAATATGGCAGCTTGGGTCAGCCATTTTTTATGCTTCGATACGCTGTGCATCACACACACACACACAAATGCACTTACACACACAGGAAACTTGCAACTCGTTGCAGAACCCAAGCAAAGCAAAGCGATTGTAAGAGCGCAATCTATAAATATCTAAAAATCCCATAAAACTCAAGGACGTGGCAGATGGCAGGTGGCGGGTGGCAGGTGGCAGTTGGCATGTGGCATGTGGCAGGCAACGAGCTTTAGGTGCGCCAGTAAATGTCATCATTGAGTGTGGCTGTGTGTGTGGGCCAAGTCTATGGGTTGTGCCTTGTGCCTTGCCATTGACATGCGGCTGCGATGCTGCGATGCTGCGGTTGCTTTCCAATTGATCAATTCAACAACGACTCGTGGATTATCAAAACTCCATACAAACACACTTAAGACATGTCTCTGTGTGCGTGTGTGCCTGTGTGTGCCTGTGTGCTCCTGTCCGTGTGTGCCTGTATTCGTTTAGACAATATTTGTGGATGATTGCATGCTTGTGCAAACGGCTTTCATGTACGTGAACAGCAAATTTATTTGCACGAGTGCAATAGATGCTGCTGCATGCCCCATGGTGCAATGTTTGCTGCCAGCAGATCCTGCCTTTCCCAATCGACAGGCCCAACAAGCAAAAAAAAAAAACGGCAAAAACGATGCCGATCAACCGGACGCACCCGACTGTAAGATACACTGCACCCTACATTTTAAGTGTGATAATAGGATTACACAAGGCGAAAGAGTAATGCTTCTTCTTAGTTTATTTTCCATGCTTTAAAAATCGGAGGGTGCGATTTTTATGTTATATACAAATAATGCTAGAGATTGTGTATTTTGAATAACAACCTTCTATATTTGGCATTACGATTGTTATTCTACTTTTATCAATTAGGGGGTAAATGGGGCGTGGTACATAACATTTGATATAAACTTGATCTGCATAATAAATACATCCAACTACATTCTGAAAATGGCTGCTATAGTTCTTATAGTGTCAGATAGAACTAAATCGACTCAGTTTGTCGTCCTGATCACAAATATCTATACTTCGTACATTTGCTCAAAGTTATTTTTACCCATTTCATCGGAACGGAATTTTCATAATATAGTATACAGTTCAGTCGGACCTGCTCATCTCTCCCATCATGTCAAAAATATTTGTATTCGCTTTATTTTTGATTTTGTTTTAAATTTGTATGCCCTGCAGTTATAAATTGTTTACGGTACTTTTTATAAAATTTTTATTGTAACTGCAAACCTCGTCAAAGTGATGGAGAAAAACTTTATATTTGTACACAGCCATGGGAATATGTTTTTTAAATAAAGTATTTTGTGGACAACAAAACTTTTTTAATTTAGTTCATCAAATTGTAATTATTTTTAAAACTGACAAATAATATAATGAAAAGTCTTATTAGAACATATTTTATATATATTTATGGTCTAATAACATGAATTCACTTTTTAATTGTTTTGCATTTATTTTTTTGTCTCTTTAGTTCATTGAAATAGTGAGAATATGCGTAATACTATTTAATTTAGTTGGACTTCTCCATAAATAATATAGAAAAGTATTTTAGAAAAATAATCTTCAATCTGTTTTTGGCATTTATTTTAAATTCCAAAATGTCTGAATTATTATGAAGTTCAGGATTTGTTCCAAGCCGTTTCAAAGTTTCAGGCGCTGGTAATATCGATCTAGGCATTAACAAAATAACTAAACGTATCGGTTTTATTTAAGAAGAATTCTTAGTGTGCATACAACATAGTAGGAGTAAGGTTTTTTGCGTTTCAAAACTGATCTCAGTCAACTATATGCACATACATCACAATACAGGTAGTATAACTTCTGCTTTTTCAAAAGCTTCAAACCTCCCGACCAATTTCCAAGTACAGGCTCTGAAAGGGCATAAAAAATAGAGCAGCTAAACCCAAACACACACAGATCCGTAGCCTCGATTCTATTTAGAAATTTGCCTGTGAATGCGCCTGAGTTGCGCTGTCAAAGTTTGCCAGGCACCAAATGCACCCGCTGCACAGCTACAGCGTTGCCGCCGCCGCTTCCCCTCTCGGCCCCTTTGGGCCCCGCTCGGCCCACGTCTGTGATGGGCGCCATAAAAGTCTGTTGCATAAACCAATTTCGCATTTGCTTCGCACAAATGCAACTCACTCGGCTGACTGGGATGTATGGATGTGGGCGTGGCCAGGCATTGGGTGTGGGTGTGGGGGGGATTCTGGGTATTTGATTGGGTGGGGATTATGCAAACGTTTGGTGCTGTCAACGCAACTTCTTCGAATTCGGCATTCGCATTGCGAGCACCCACGGACACCCCATGGAAAATCGTCGCTGATAACGTAAACCGCTTTGATTTTTATTTAACTGCACATTTCGCTTAGGGCGACGCAGCTCCAATTTCATCTCCCACACCAGAAAAAACTACCAACACCATCACCAGCATCTCTGGCATCTGCAATCTAACAATTTCTGGCCCATCCCACCCGATTTCCTATTTGACGTTTAATGGCATCTTGTGCAGAATTTTTTCACTCCGCCTGTCTGGGTTTTTTTTTCGTCTTTTTTTTGCTGCTAGAATTGCTGTGGTTTCACGAATTTTACCAATTTCGCCAGTTGGCAATTTCACAATTTTCGCAACGATTTCCCATTTTCCATTTCACGTATTTCTTTTATTTATGTATTTATTTATTCGCTCGATGCTCAGTTGCCGATGAAATTGATAATTTATAAAATTGCTAGCAAATGTCAGAGCGAATGTTACCCTACCGTCACGCCCCCAATAACCACCAAGCAGCCACCACTCAATCCGTATGCCCCTGCTATTTGCTTGCCACGTGCAACGCCCATTGACAACTAAAGGAAAAACATATTTGTTAGCTAGACAAAAGCAGTCTCATTGGGAAATAATATTCTCAACCTGATCTCCGGTCTCATTGCTGCTTTTATGCAAACACAAAGCAAGTACGTTGTTACGCCTCCATTTGCAGCATATTAAAAGCGTTCACGTTGACAAAACCCGACGCAGTAATACCCTCTTGTATAATAACTCAACGGTGGCATGAGCAAACCCTTGCTAGGAAACCGCACAATACACAATGGAAAACATTCGAGCATGAACAACCTAGAAAGATACCAGTGGCAAAGGAAGTAAGAAGAGAATGAAAGAAGAGTTCCAGGAAGGTGCCAGAGAAGATGATAGAAAGTAGGGAGGTTTTAAAGGTATAAACAAAAAAAAAAACAACTAACGAAGAATTGAGGCTTTAGTGGTAGAGAAAGCGACTAAATATAGTAAGAACGAAATCCCAAGAAAAATTCATTAAGAAAGCAAACAGTTTCTACAGGTATTGTTCAACTGAAAAAGGAATAGCCATAGGTCATCTCAAATCAATCAGAGATAATCTTAAACAGTGACTCTATTATTTGAGTTACCATCTGAAGTAGTCATAAGTAGTTGTTGGCGGGTATAGCTGTCCAATAAAGTGTAAATCAAGATCTAACAATTTAGTTATGTACGTCTGTTCACATCTGTTATATGTAGTCTATTTCCTGGAAGCTCATTCCTGTCCAGGCGTCAGGCTTTCCACCATCAGTTGTGCTACAAATTTATTTGGCGCTTCGCTACTTTTATTTTTATTGAAATTTATGATTTCTGACACAAAATTTATGTTGTTTTGCATTCTATGCTGGTGTTTGCCTGCGAGAGTGTAAGGGAAGTGTGTGCAAGCATACGCTTGTGGTTAAAAGCATAAAATAAACCTCAAATGCTCGTAAAATGCCATACGTACAAAACCCCAAACGACCCCATGGACCCACCCCCTAGCTCAAATAATGCCTTCGCCTTCATCCAGTAACGCTTCTTGAGCCCTTCCGCTAGTCTAGCCACATACTCGTATACACGTAAACGAGTCCCCCTACCTTTTCTCTCCTTTCATTTCCTTTCCCTGCACTTTCACTTCGTGCTTTGTGTGTGTTTGGCATACGGGCTGTGTGGTTTTAAGCTGCCCAGCTACTCGTGCAGGCACCAGACCAACGCGCGTGAATTATTTAATTCGAATAAATATTGAAAACTCAATTTTTTATGATGTTTTCTTGTTGGTTTATTGCGCTTTTGTGGTGTTTTAATATCGAATAACCTTGCTTCCAGTGTCTCCATGCGGTGCAAGTGGGAGTGCCGTGCCTGTATCCGAGTGTTAGCGAGTGTGGAAATGGAATATGTGTTTACCTTAGACATACATTCATACAAAGTGCCATATTACCCGTGCCATATAAACCGAAGTGTGCACCCGTATAGCAACCGTATTTATGTACGTACTCGTACTCGTAAAGCAGTAAAATTGTTCTTACATTATAGGTATATATGTAGTTAAGATGTGGCAGAGCTTCAGCCAGGAAATGATAATCAAGTCAACATATCGATAGATAATCAATCGCAGCAGCATGCAGGAAGCACTTGGAAAGCCCAGCATTAGTACGCTCCAAAGTAAACCTCTTACCCTAACTACAGTTGGCTAGAAACACAAGCTGTCAGACGAAGACCTTTAGCAAAGCAATCAAGTGTCGTACTATAAATAAACAATCGCGTTATACGTTTTAATAGCCATTAACCTTATCTTAAAAACGTTCCGTAAAACTGACGTGAGCGCGCTGTAAAGTACAATTGTAGTCAAAGACTTATACAAAACTATGAACACAAATCGGATAAACATCGATTTAAATTTCGAAGCCGTTCAAAGGAATATTGTAAATAATTAAGCGTCTAACGTTTGACCAGTTTAAGTGCTATTTGAAATTCTAATGATTTGTGCAATTTCGCATGTGGGCTTGATATTATTTGAGAAATAATTAAACGCATTTGAATGCCTAAGTTTAAGTGAGCTAAGTACCCTTAAATACCCATGGAGCTTTGACTTTTGCTGTAACCTTTCCTGAGGCCGCACTTTGGGCATGCCTTAACCTGACGCATAAGTAAGAACGTATTGTAGTAGGTCATAACTACATGGACTGTAAATAGAAACACCAAGTGTGCTTAGCACGAGTATATGGGTATGTATGTATGTATATTTACCATGCCAAATAATCCCCAATAGAGCAAAATTGTGTAAAATTTTTGTGTTGGTTTCACTGATTAAGGATGGCTTACTGGCTGAAGCTGGCTGCCATCTGCCTTCCAACGCCTGCCGTCTGTTGGCTGCCTGCTGCCGGGCAGCACTTGCTCCCGGGGGAAATCCTTTGAAAACCGAAAGATGTATAGACCAGTCCGGCATCTAATATGTGCGAAATTTATCAACAACGATACTGTCTGCTACACAAAAGACGTTGGCAAAGGCGAAAGGCAAGGGCGAATCGGGGGATGAAGCCAACAGACATGGAAAATCGCAATAATAATTTTCTAGTTCAACTTTGTGCTGCTGGACTCCTCCTCTTCCGAGTGGCAAACTAATACTTAGTCTTTGGCTGAGATTCTCAGCGGCATATGCTGAAGTATGCGAAGTGGACAATTGCTTGGGACCTTTCTACAAAGCCATGAAAATTGGCATGGGCTTCAATTATTTGCGGTGTTGTTGAAAGCTAGATAGATAGCTTAAACAGCCTTCAGGTATACAGATATGCCGTTATGTATGCTCAACTAAGTATAACTTATATTTCTTTGCTGTTTTGTTAAGTTTAGTTTACAGTTACAGTAACATTGCGATTAGATTTTACATAGAATTTACAGACACATCTCAGATCCACTCTCAGTGTTAAACTCGTTGCTCACTAGGTTGCAGGGTCCGAATGTGATTTAGCGATTTGTTAGGTACTTATGCGTTTCAGTTTGTCAGGTTCCTTTCAAAGGCTTGCTCATTTAGCTCCAAATGGGTTGCAAGACTCCATTAAGCATATCGCTGTAAAAAAAAACGCAAACGTTATGAATTTTTTTTTTCAAATTTTCTTAACTCTATCACTTACCCCATTGCATTTCCTTTGCGATTGGTAGTTATCTTTGAGTAGATAACAAGCAAAAGAAATGCTTGACCGAAAATGAGGAATCCTTGTTTGCCCAGAACGTTGCTGAATAAGCTCTTGGGGGCGTAGTGGGTGAATAGCATGTCTTCCCTCACTTCTCCTCGGCTATCTCGTTGCATCTTATATTGGGTTTCATATCGATTCTCACGTCGGGATAAATTGGCTACAGGGGCTCGAATTTGATTGCGAATCTGTCTTCGGGATTCATCTCGCTCCACTTGATTTGAAATATCTCGAACCTCTCGTCGCACATTATCTCGATTGTCCCTGTGCGATTGATCGCGATCCTCTATGCGAGTGTTACCTTTTACTTCTTGTCGAACATCATCTTGGTTGTTTCGTCGATGCTCGCTGTGGGCATCCTCTCGAACTTCCTGTCGAGCATCACCTCGGCTTTCTCGTTGATTTTCGCTGCGGGCATTCTGTCGAACTTGTCGTTGAGCATCATTTCGGGAGTCTCGAAGATCCTCGCTGCGTTCATTCTCTCGAACTTCCCGTCGAGCATCATCTCGGCGCTCTCGTTGGTTCTCATTGCGGGCATCCTCTTGAACTTGTCGTCGAGCATAATCTCGGTTGTCTCGCCTATCCCCGTTGCGGACATCTTCTCTAACCGCTCGGTGAGCAATATCTCGGGTTTCTTGTCGGTCCCCACTGCGCTCACTATTTCGAACATGCTGTCGAGCTTCATCTCGGCTTTCTCGTCGATTCACATTGCGGACATCCTCTCGAACTTCCCGTCGAGCATCATTTCGGGTTTCTCCTCGATTTTCTTGACGAGCATCCTCTTCTGCCGCTCGTCGATTTTCGTTGAGGGTATTAACCCAAACATCTCGTCGAACATGATCACGGTTGTCTCGTCGATCTTCGTTGCGGACATCAACTCGAACATCTCGTCGATCATTATAACGGTTGTCTTGTCGGTCCATGTTGCGGACATCAACTCGAACTTCTCGTTGGGCATAATCTCGGTTATCTCGTCGATCTTTGCTGCGAATATCAACACGTATTTCTCGTCGAACATCATTATTTTGGAGTTCATCTTGAATATGTTCGCGTTGCGCACGATGTGAAAGGTCTTCCCGATCATCTCGTTCTTGCATTCGTCGCATTACTTCATTACTTGATCGATCCTGCATATCACGTTCCTGTCTGCGTGGTGATTCCCGATCATTTCGTCGGTCTTCATGACGAGAGGCATCCCTGGAAAAATCTGATCGCAGCTGGAGGCTTTCCCGTTCTTGCCTACGAGACATTTCTGTTTTTTCATTTCGATGCTCGTTTCGGCGATAATTATTATTATGATTGTCGACTTGCTGACGGTCGTCTCGAATATGTCGAATATGTATAGAGCTGTCTTCTATTCGCAAATCGTCTCTACTTAACCGTGTTTCTTCGCGCTGTAATCTCTGTAATACGACTTGTTCTTCTCGTCGAGCTTCATTTCGCTCTTCTAATCGCTCACGTTCTTGGCGTAGGTGTCTACTTGTTTGATAATTTTCTTCACGACTCGCTCGTAATACATCTTGTCCCTCACGACGAAGATTATCATGTTCTTCTCGTTGGCGATCATTACGCTCAACTCGTCGGAGATTGTTGCGTTCCTCAAGTCGAGAGCGCTCGTCACGAGTATCAAATCGTTCACGATCAGTGAGAGCATTTATTCGTTCACGATTCTCTTGTTCTTGGGTTTGTCTCAGGTTAATATTTGCAGTTTGTATTCTTTCCAACCGATCAGAGCAAATGTAGTCATCGCGCTCATTTTGTCGACTATTGATTCGCATACGATCATTTGTACTCAATTGCCGTTCCATTCGTTCAGTATTATGTCGGGTTTCGCGTTCTTGCCTTTTCGATATCTCTCGGTCCTCTAACCGAACATTTCGATCATTTCGTTCTGCTTGTTGGGCTTCGTTGCGCCCATCTTGTAGTTCTGGACTACGTGTTAGTTCATTCTCCGCTGAACGTATTTGTTCTCGAGTTTGTTCACGGTATTCGCGTTGTTGTCTTTCAGATACATCACGTCGCAGATTAATCCGTATACGTTCATCACGACGAACTGATGCTTGTTTTTGTTCTCGTCGCATCTCTCGCCGACTCAGACTTTCATCCAATCGTTCGGTGCCTTCACGAGCTTCACGTTCGTGTCTTCGGGATGCTACTTGTTCAACTTTTTGCATAGCAATGCGTTCTTCACGATCCGTACGACGAGACAATTCATTCTCTCTTTCCAGGGTGCGTGTCAAATCCCTTTCGATGCCTACAGCTTCTTGTCGGTTGACTCGCTCATTTACACGGTGCACACGCTCACGTATTTCATCAGCGGTGGAGAGTTGTTGTCTACGCACTAGGTTCGCGTTGTAATCATCTATCAAGCTATGTTGATTCTCCGAGGCGCATTGCAGAGCCCGACTGCCGCAGACCTGGGTCTGGGAGCGGCTAAGACTAATGCTGGAGTGTACCAACTGTAGGCTGGCCAATTGAAGCAGCAATATGAGTATATTGACCCTCAGCCAACGAGGGTTAGTGGCCATGTTAGTCCGGTTACTGGATGAGAGTGCGTAGTCCTTTCTTCGGTGCAGAGTCCAAACGTTGCTTGAGCAAGCCTTGAAACTTGAATGAAATGCTGAGTCGAGAGTCTACGTTTTTATAGAAAATTTTATCCAATGCCAATGCCAATGACGCACTCCCACGCACATAGTGACTGAAACGCATTGAGCCTCAATTTCCTATTGATTGATTCAATTTCGCTTATCGCACATGTGCACCAATGCGCTTGGACTCGGTCTAGGCAGCAACTTCGACTCCAACTCCAATCAAGTGCGTCAAATGCCACGACCCCATACCTAAATCTGATTTTTATGAATGAAATTTTTCAGCTGGCCCAATTTGTGTGCTGACGTCATTCGCCTATTGTATTATGCTATGTCTCGGAAATGAAAAAAAAAAGACAACTTTAAGTGAAAGATGTGCCTGGTTTGGGTGCACAATTGCGATAAGAGCGCTCCAATCAAAATCAAATTAAAGTGCAATGAACAATATGCCAGAGTGCGCCGCGCTGTGACTTGGACAACTGCTAAATAAATGAATAGGGGGTCCGATGCTCATCAAGGCGTAAAATTGTATACAAGCAGCGCAAATGTGACCAAGTCCTGGATTCTTCTCGCCAGGCTATAAAAGCCGCTACTTGTGCCCCACGTGCCTGTCAGTACTGTTTCAACTGAGGCGTGCACGTGGCACGTCGGTCGCCGCAGCAACGCCATGTTGCGGTGGCCAAGGGTATCAAGTTCAACTCAAGTTGTGGCATCCCTGGCATAACGTGGCGCTCAACGTGCAACCCCGGAACACTGGAACGATTATGGACTACCCTACTAGCAGAGGAAAATGTGAAGTGCCGTAATGGCTGGACAATTCATTGCATAGTTCTAAAGTTAATCACGGAAATTTAGTACAGTTACAGTTGTTAATCTATATAATCGTTCTATATACCTATACTCTATATCTCTATGTAATATTCGAACACATTTCTAGTTAAATGTTGCTGTTGTTTGGGATCGTATTGTCAACAGAATGACGATGTCTTCTAAACCACTATACAAATATCACTTACTTTATACTCAATTCTATATGCTTGACAAATTGTTACATATATGCCATGCTATATAGAAGATTCAAGAAGCACATATGATAATATATATAACCATAACATGCGCCATTCCAAGGCTATATAACTATATGTATCACAAACTATACTCGTAAATTGTTAATAAACTGTTTATTATATTCCATGTGTTGAGCAAACAGAGCTGGTTGTTTCATTTAAAACTGAAAGGACATAAATTATAATGGTAATAAAATATTATTTACTCAGGTCTGCTAATCCAAAAAATATTCTTCGGGCGCTAAAGTAATGGTTTGAACCCCATTTAAGAAATAGTTTCAGTTGATTTTCCGGTTTTGTTTGCAATGATTATTGGAAAACCCAGGAAAATGCAATGTTATACTATAAAAGGTTTTACATAATGTAATTCACATAAAAATAATTTATCCTGATGATTAGTTCCAATGGAACCAAAAAGTTTGGAGTAAACCCAATTCGGGTTCAATAATTTTTATTAATACTAAGTTCATTTCAAGGTTTTCTAAAGTAAAATGGGAAATCCAGTTCCCTACAGGATCAGTTCAAACCCGCTTTGCAACCCTGGTAATAATAGATGCAACTTTTACTTTTAGAAATAATTACGCATTTATTTTACTTAATGTTTTCTGTTATCTTTGCTAAGTATTATTGTTGTTGTACAATTTTGCAATTTGACATACGACTTGGAATTTTGATTTCAACTTTTTCAAAGTGTAGTAATACCATAGTATAATAATACACACTACATACCATTAATTTAAAACTAATGAGAACATTATAGTCGAAGGGCCTGCTCGACTATGGCATACCCAACACTCTGTACAAGTACGGCATGTATCTGGGATACAGAAAGAGTTGTTGGGATATTGAACATATTGAACAAACTTAAGTCGATTACTAGACATCGGTTCTATTGGTTATAGATAATTATATACTACATACTATATAGAATTTATTGGGATTTAACTGCTGTATATGCACTTAGAGCACATTTGTATAATTTGATCTTTTAGGCTGGCGTTTTGCAAATGTCATTAGCTTAATATTAAATATGGAAAACGGTTCCGATTTCCTCACAATTTGGTATAGCTGGGCCAAGCCAAGTTTAAAATTAGAATTATTATTTGTAAATTTTGGATGGATGCCGACATATGGAGTACTTCAGACGGAACGACATTAACTTGACATAAAATGGCATGACAAGAAGTTGTATCTATTGGCTCATGCAGAGCTGTATGCATCTATCTTGCTCTTTGGCTAGTTGTCTCTTTTGTTATGGTGTATTCACTGCCTAAATCTAAATTCAACTTTCATGCATTGATACACTGGGTTTAAAACTATCATAACCTTTCAATATTGTATATTATTGATTATTTTGACCTTTTTGCTAGCAGCACGAGGCAGTGAGCGGAGGGCTACCGGACAATGTCTCTAAGTAATTCCCTAACCAATCTAGAGAACTGTTACTTAAACGAACATTACAATACGACATATATATATACAAATATTACTGTTCAATTCAACTTGTTTCAATATTGACTGCAATTCTCGTGAATTGTTGAATTCTTCAACTAACTACACATTCGAGACATTCGACTAGATTTAACCTCTTACATTTCTGAGTATTTTTGGGCCGGATCTAAATGCGACCACAATATGTGCCTGGCTTAATTGAATTTAAAAGTTTAAACATTTAAAAAAAATACTACAATTTGGCTGGCTAAATAAGTATTTAACAAACGAGTACTTATTACATTTTGATTTGAATACATGCTGTGTGATTCCCATCATTTGTGGCAAGTATGTATAGTATCTACATATAACTAAACTATCTCCGCTATCAGTCCCACAACATGTAAGCGAAGTTTAGACTCCACACGCCACATGCCACACGCCACACTCCAAGCTTATTTGTTATTGTTCTCCTGCAACATGTCCTCCAGAGCACCGTTCAGCCTGCCCTTGCTCAACGCCTCCACCAGCATGTGCAGGCGCTCCTCCCGCTCCGAGTGACGTCGCTCCAGCAGCGAAACCTGTTGGGAAGATCATGACAAAATTAAACACAAACTCATACTATATTCTGGAATTCAGTGTTGCCAAAGTAACCTTTTTCCGGGCAGATTTTCGCAACGTCCTCTATACGAAAAATATATTCTATTTTTATTTTGCTCTATCCTTTTTTCATTCTTTTTTATTTACATCTATTTGATTCGGTTTGATATTTATTTTCCTTTACAAACATTTTTGAAAACGATGCAATCCTGATTTATTTGAGTGTAATCGAATCGCACTTATCGAACATCGATTAATTGCAAGTTTCAATATGCCAAAATAATGAAATGCATAATAGTTATAATATGAATGCATAATACTATAATATATATATATATATATATCAAATATATATAAAATATATACATTTTTAGCGACACAAATTAATTTGGCTTTCTTGATTTATTTTAATCTATATAATTTTCAATCTATATAATTTTTAGATATTTAGATATTTATTGACTGAATTTGTAGCCGTTTTATTTCCCTATTTTAGTTTGTCCTCTAATAAAAAATTTGTCCATATTCTGCCTAGTTTTTTGGGTTCGTCTGTCCTTTTCTTTCTTGGTGAGGCGTTGGCAACACTTCTGAGGCTTGACATTGTACTTCAAACAGTTTCTTTTACCCAGCGACTTGACTTGCTTTCTATACCTTGGCTTTGAGTGCGTAGTAGTCCACGGGCACCTTGCGTCGCTTCTGTGTGGCAAACGCCTCCTCACGCTCGTTTAGGCGCTGTTGCAAGATGCGCACCGTCTCGTTGCACGACGCCAGCTCCCGCTCGTGTGCACTCTGCAACGTCTTCAGCTACGGATCGGAGTACAATTAGTAATTATTCCCATTGGATGGACAGATGGACAGTGGACACTTACATCATGCAGCCGCTTATCGTGCAGCGTTTTGTAGTCGGCCTCCAGCAGATGGTACTTGTTCTGTGCCTCCTTCAGCGCCTGGTTCTCTGTGGTCGCTGGTATGTGATCGACGTAGTGCTGGCCATGATGGTGGTCGCTGCCTCGGCGCTGCAAGCTGCTGCTGGACGAAAATGCTGCAATAGCAAAAAAGAGAGTAGAAAAAGTTAAAAAGGCATAAGTTATTAATACAGTAGAATCCGGTTATAACGACGCCGCTTATAGCGTACGTCCGGTTATTGCGACGAAAACTCGATGGTTTGGTTGGTCCCCATACAAACTTATATGAAACGGCCTCCACTTATAACGACTCCGCTTTTAGCGACAAACCGCTTATAACGACGAGATTTTTCAATTTCAATTCAATTTTTCATTTCAATTCAACCGGATATTGCGACGTGCCGAACAAAAAAAAAATTTTAAAGAGGAAAATTTGATTTCTTTAACAATGCTAAAAGAAGCAAACAAAATCATGGATTTTGTGTTTTTTCAATACGAAAAAGAAACAAAATCATGGATTTTGTCTTCCGGATATAACGACGTCGGTCCCTTGAAAGTCGCTATAACCAAATTCTACTGTATTAAATTTTTTGTTTTGATTAAAAAATTAATTTGTTTTATTTTAAAACCTATTACGAACATGGCATCCATAATATAAAAAAAAAATTTTTTTTTTGCTCCTTTCGGATAGTGCGTCTGCCGGATATAACGACGTAAAATCGTCGGTCCCTTGAATGTCGCTATAACCGGATTCTACTGTATTTTATTATTTTATATAAAATCAGTATATCTTTACTGTATTTAATAGAGCATGTGATCTTTGTCGATTATTTACAGATAAAAACATATTTGGGACATTTAGAAACAGAATATAAATACAAAAATTCAAGTTAGTTAACTATTGAAATCATTTAATCGAATGAATGTGGTGGTCAAAAGAACCTACTGTACTCCTATTAAAATCGCCTTTCTTTCACTCGGATAACAATAACAATATAAATATAACAATTCTGTGAATCGAAGTTCGTATTACACAAAAGCCAATAGTATTAAAATATAAGATATTCAAGCGCTTTAATAAGTTTTTGAGTGTATTTGTTTTCAGAAATTGCAGGAGTTGAAAATATTTTTAAAACGAGTATTCTAGTATATGAAAATAACAATAATAATACCACACAAAAAGCAATAAAAATTATTGATAACAAATTGCACCGATTTCAAAAGAAATTCAGTTCAAATTTTTATGTACATTCAATATATTAAGCAAATTTAAGTAATTTAGAAATTTGACTAAAAACTGTAAAATATTATTCAATATTAGAATTCGTCAAAATATTTAATACTTTAACTTAATTTATATGTGAAATCTTGAAACAGACTAAATTGAACTGAAGAATTTCAATAATTGTTTTTTAAATAAAATTTGTAGTCTGTTGAATCCAAAACATTCACAACAAATACCCCTATTATATTAAGTCTGAAATTGAAGCAATTTATAGTAATTAAAAAATAAAATCCCTATAAGCCATATTAAATTATATTTATTTAATTTATAAAATACATAAATTGCGAAAATGAGAAACAAAATACACGAATAAGTATATAAAGAGTCTATCCTGCTAACAGCAAATCAATAAGCTATAAGCTGATATGACATATAATAATTGCATAAAATAGCCGATATTCAAACACGTAACCAAAATAAAGCCACATTATCTTAGGTTGATTGTGATGTGATATAATAATATAATTTAAGCCAATTAAATGCTCATTTAAAATCGTGACCTATAATTCTGAATAATATGTTATATAAACCCGAGTCGTAACTGTGTCTTATCTGAGATTATGTAAGGCGTGTCACGTGCCAAACTGAACTTATGTATGTATCAAATTTGTCTCTTTTTGAGGTTCAACGTACGCATTGGCCCCAAAAACAAATTCAAACCGAAATTTTCAATAAGCATAAACAGAAATGAAATAATTAAATAAGAGCTGAAACCGATTGCATAAGCAGGCGGCAAAATGTTTACAACATTTACATTCAGTTAGTATATTTATGTAGAGTTTTGTTATTGTTATTGTTGTTGTTGTATGGAAGTTGATGTTATTATTATTAGTGGCTTGTTGTTGTAGAAATTATGTTGAGAGAAAAAAAACGAACAGCAAATGCAACAATAACAAAACACAAACTGAAGAAGCAACCGACTAACAAGCCATGATATTATAAAACTGCGCGCATGCGCAAATGACAAGCTACACGACGACCTGCCCCATGCCCCTGCCTCTGCCCCTGCCCCTACCCATCACTATGTATAATCCCACTAAACACTGGGCAACTCCTTCATACCGACAGCTTGCCGCAAACCACTTTGCTGTCTCATGTTTTTGTAGTTTTTTTAGTTTTTTTAGTTTTTTTTTTGTTGGGCTTTGACTTTGACTTTCGCTTTCGAATTTTCATTTCTTTTTTCGCTCCACCTTTTTGTGTCTCCTCTTTAATGCAGAGCAAAAACTAAGCAAATTCAAATCGATAAATGTAAATAAACGAGTCCCATACCCAGGTGACATAACCAAGTGGCCGACTGCACGCAGGGGCGGAAGGAGGCGGGGCTCTATAAACGTGTTGCTCTTTCTATTTGCGCCTATTTAAATACACTTATAACTTGGCCATTGGCCGTTGGCCGTTGGAAATGAGTGCAAAAAAAGTGTAGTCAAAAGGCCGCCCGGAGCTGGTCATACCGGACCAAAGGAGTGGCCAGGGGGAAGGGGGGCGGAGGGGGCTAGCAGGTGTCCATCAGCAACAGCAGCAACAACACTCGGCAGTCATGTGCAATGATTTATTCCAGCAATTTATTTGCGTGTTGTTGCCTCGTCTTTGACTTTGTGTCTTGTACGTGCTGACGAGCAGAGAAAGTCCATAAATTACACTACAACGGCCACTGTCGACCGAGTGACATACACACCATACACACCATACACAACCATACACCAACATACACACCCAAATACACTCAGATGGGCATCCAAGAGTGAACCGCCTAACCGATAAGCCTTATGCATAAGGTCAAACGCTGTCGAGTGCCTCCGACTGCTACCGACCGCCGACGGTCCTACTTTTATTTAATAGCCACAATACTTAAGCTATCTTTAGATAGAATCAATAACAGTTAGCTCGTTCTATCGCTTTAAACCAAGCAAAAGCCACGTTGCTATCGATAGTTAGTCGATTACAAATTCACTTTCATGTAAGTGGAAGAAAATAAGCAATCTCTGGTATTCATAACATTTTGCTTATTTGATTACACTGATTGCTAGGCAATCTGTCACTTCAACTAGTAGAGATAAACTATCGATAGTATCGATAACTTAAAAAAAAAAGGTCTTAATGCTAAATTAAAGATAGCAAAAGTAATTTGTACAGTTTTGATAGTTAGTGATCCATAATATTGAAATCAATCAAGACCTACGCTTTTTATCGGTAGTTATTTAATAACATCTAATCAAAGGCAGATGAAATAAACTTTGGATGGTTTGAAAAACTAATATTATGGGATTCAAGCCAAACTATATTTTTGTTTAGAATTTTAATTTGATACTTAAGTTGAATTCTAAAAGTATTTATTTTAATGCAACTCTCTGTCTTGAAAATTATCTTCAACTTTAGTATGTATCGGTGATAAAATATCAATAGGATGCATAACAATTTTAAATGTATCTTTTAATAGGCTAAACTATATCTACTTCTATAAGTATGATTATTTATTTTAATACCAGTTGTTTTAAGTAAGGAAAAATGAGTTTGTCCCTTACTTGGATGTGCCCAATAAACTTGTATAGACAACTATTGACAGCATTATCGATAACTTAATCGGTGGTATCGATAGCAGCTAATTTGGTAATCTTTATATTAAGAAAATATTGACAATTATGTTGTCAATGATTTGCAAGCTCTCTACTTTAAGTATTTATCATGACTCTTCGCAACGATACAACGAAACAGAAACTTTCGATAGACTACTAGCTCGATAACTTTAGAATGACGGGGCCAACTATTCGATAAGTAATTACCTCCGCTTAGAGCACCTGCACCGGCACCTGTGGCACCGTCCCGCTGCAGCTTGCGTATGGTCTTCTTGCAGTCGTCCAGCTCGCGGGTGAGGCGCTGCATGGCCTTGTTCTTGATGGCCAGGTCGACGCGCATGCTGCGGACCGAGCTCAGGAGCTGGGAGTCCTCCTTGGCGGAGCACTGAGCCTGACCCTGACCCTGGCCATGGGCATGCCCATGGCTGAGCAGGGACAAGGTTGAGTCCGATTGCGAGATGGGCAGCTTGGAGCCGATGGCGGTGCGTCGCTGGGCGCCGCTCTGCTTCGAATTGGGACGCGATGTGTTGGGTGTGGAGTTGGCGGTGCTGCTGGTGCTGCTGCTGCCGGCAGAGTGGAGCTGCTGCTGCTGCTGCTGTTGCTGCTGTAGCAAGTGCTGCTGGCAGATGATGCTGGGCGAGGGGCAGCCAATGGTATTGGTGCTATGGTCACGCATCATGCCCTGCGACTGCGTCTGGGTGCCCATGGCCCGGGTCTCCGTGCCCAATTGGGCTTGCCCTTGGGATTGGGATTGGGATTGGGCTTGGAATGTAGCCTGGCCATCGGTTTGGGTGCAGTTGTTGTAGTATCTATCGGCACGCTTCTGCATGTAGCGATCCAGGGTGCGCACCTGCGATTCAATCTGCTCGTTCAGCTTGGTGTTGATCTCTTGCAGGCTGGAAAACAGCAGGAGATTAATGCAAGTGGGATTTGATGTTGGGTGAGACTTACCTGAGCACCTGGGTCTCCAGATCGGCGATGTGCGTCTCGTATTTGGCCTGCACGGAGTTGAAGCGCGCCTGCACATTGGCCAGTATCTGCTGCGCCTTGCGATCCTGCTCCTTGGCATCCGACTCCAGCTGGGCAATGCGCTGCTCCAGCAGCCTGCGACTGTTGACGTTCTCCTGGTCATTCAGCGAGGAGGCATTGGAGGCAACTGCAAGGCAGCACAAGCGTTAAGCAGAGCATGGGAAATACGATTTGAACCTACCAATTAGCGCCGAGACGGAGTCCGGATGCTTGCGCATGAGTATGCGCTCCATTTCGCGGCACTGACGCTGCAGATCCTGTATGACGCGTGCGTCCTTCTGCTTGGCATCGGCGGCATGCCGCTTCTCCTGCTGCACCTCAATCAGCTCGGCGCGCAGCGAACGCTCCAGCTGCAGCGCCTCATCGCGATCCCGTCGCGCCGTCTGCAGCTCGGCGCGCAGCGCCGCCGCACACTCATTCAGCTGCTGCACATCCCGCTTGAGCAGCTCGGACTGCTCCTGGAGGCGGCCGTTCTGCTCACGCAGCGCCCGCTGCGCCTGGCCGAGGGAGCCGCTCTGCAGCTGCACCGACGCCAGGCGCTCCTCGGTGTCCTTGAGCTGCTCCTGCAGCTGCTCAATCTCGTGCTTCAGCGCATGCTCCCGCGACACGCTGAACGACATCTGCTCGATGGGTGAGCTCAGGGTGCTGACCAGTTTCTTGGGTGAGCTGCCCACCGCCTTCTCGCTGTAGCTGGCCATGGGTGCGATGGGCTTGTGGCATCTCTGGCCTGGACAGTCCTCGGCCTCGGTTATCTCCTCCATCTAGAAAGCGCACGAAGACACAACAGATAACAGATGAAAAAGCAAAGCCAACAAATAAAATGCGATTAGTCGACGCGGTTCGGCATTCGTGAAAGTGCGCCTGGCAAGTGCCGGCGCCTTTTGGGTGTGTCAAGTGCTGTTTTCTGCCTTTCTGTCTCTCTGTCTCTCTGTCTCTCTGTACTTCTGTCTTTCTGTCTTCTGCTAACGGTAACAGCCAGCACACAACCGGCAAAATGGCAACAACAACAAACCATAACAATAATAACAACCAACAGCACCCGCCAAACAATAAGCATCAACGCCTCGCGCGTAGTTTCTATGCGTCTTCCCTCCGTCTCCCACCGCTCTCCAGCCATTCCCCCCAACCTTCCTCGCACCCACACACATGCATATCCCAATCCCAGTTCGAACCTGAACCCATAGCCAAAAACCTCAACCTCAAACTTGCACGACTCGCTTGGCCGTGCTCACAGGCAAAAAAAGAAGAAAAAAATAAAGAAAAAAGCTACAAATAAAAACAAACCGAAAAAAAACCAGTCGAAACAACAACGGCAACAACTACGCAACGCGTTGCACAGTGGTGCCAAACTTCTACAAACTGAGTGCGATAGTTTGGCAATAAGTATTCTTTATGCATTATAATCGGAATTATTTCAATCAACTATCAAGTCAACATTTCAATTTCGATTGAAAACAAAGCTTCTTGAAGCTTATTTAAAAATTAACTTAAAAATTATATTTTCAAGATTAGATTTAAGATTATATGTATATCAATTATATATTCATTTTCTGCTTTGATTTGAAGTTTTATAAGAAAAGTCTTTATGAAGTTGTATTTTTAATTGAGCAACAATTTTCAAAAATTATAATATCTTCAATTTTTAAAAGGTCTTCAATTATTTCATAAAAAAAAAAACTATCTTTGAAGTTTCAAATTTTAAATTATTGTATAGGTCAAAATTTATAGTAATTTATACTTATAAAGTCAAATATTTCGGTTGTATAAACAGATATCTTAAGTTACGAATATGATAACTTTGACATTCTTCAAATATACATATGTATCTATCCACTACAAGTTTATTTTTCCGTATTTAAATAATTACTAAAATAAAGTCTGGAAAGCAGCAACAATTTATCTAATAAGCTCATTTCATTAAGATTCTGTAATTCGAAATCGCCAAGAGATAGCGATCGCTGTAATCAACACTTAATTTCTAGATTTTAAGCTTTCTGAGACTTTCTGACATTCTGTGCTTTATACTAAAACTTGAAAGATGCAAAGAAAACAAAACATTTATTTGTCCAGGAATATAGGAAATAATTCGAAGCTGTTTCGCATGCCTCGAACCCACTGTGCGCGCTCGCATAGTGTGCACGAATGTAGGCATGAGTGTCCATGTGTCTATACACATGTGCAAGTATTTAACAAGGGTAAGCGATGACGATGGAGACTACGACAAAGATAATTACGCTGATGTGGGTGTGCAGTGACAACAACAACAACACAACAACAACAACAACACAACAACAACAACAGCAACAGCCTAACAGTTACAGCTAGTCTGCATTTACACGCTGATTTTTTTCGTGCAGTTCTTTGAGATTCCGTTTCGAAACGGCTTACGAATTCTTGTCGCAGCATTTCGATGTTAACGTTGTTTCATGCAACTCATTTGTTATCGATATACATATGCATTACATTCGTTGTTATCGATATACATGTGTATTACATTCTTTTTTATCGATTGCTCTATTTGCGAACAAGATTTGCTCATATTGATATTATTTGCTTCAATTTAAATTAAATTAAAATAATAGACAACTTTATAAGTGCGATATGTGCTTATCGATAGCTAATTTCCTCAGATACAACCCTGTGCTAACGCGCTAATCAGAATAGAGCAAAGCAAAACAACAGAAAAGCCGCGCAGCTTCATGAGTCATGAAATTTGACCGATCTACGCACTGCATGAAAAACCATCATCGTGTAAGTGCGGACTTCCAATAACAATGGCAGCATGCAGCCAATGAGGCAGCGGAAACATTGCAGAAGAAAGTTCGAGCCGCCTCCGCCCACACCAACATCTTGGCCATCTCCAAAAACAGCGTCCATTGTACGTGTGTTCGTGAGTTTCTTAAGTCTCATTACAAAGCGCTTGTTTCGCTTTGTATACCCTGTACCCATTGAAAAACGGGACAAACAGGGTTAATAACATTGTGCGAATGTATGTAACAGGCAGAAGCAGGCGTGGCAGACCACGCAAGCTATATATATTCTTGATCAAGGTAACGAGCTGAGTCAATTTAGCCATGTTCGTCTGTCCGTATGAACGCTGAGGTATCCTAAACTATAAAAGCTAAACTGTGTACATCATACGCAGATTAGGTTTATTTTAAATCTTGGATGCCACGCCCCGCTTACGCCCTAATCCATTAAAACCGCATAACAAGCGTAATTTTAAACTTGTGATTCAAAACAAATACTCTCTTCTATTATGTTTAACTTGCATTGAAATCGGTTAATAAACACAGAAGATATTGATAAAACAATATTAGGGCACACACAAAAAGTAAGAAGAAGAAGAACTGCAAATTGAACTGAACATTATATTTGAAATATACGGTACAGGGTATTCTATCGTCAGGCCCGTCCGACTGATCTGCCCGTTCAAATTTTTTTCTCCCGTTTTTCTCCACTTATTATTATTATTTTTTGTAAGCTCTGCTCTGCCCACTCGCTTCAGTTGGGGCACTCTCGCTTTCATCGCTCAGCTCACGACCGATAGATTCTACCTGGAAGGCAACTCAGCGCTACTACCAATTGGGAACTCCCCAAAATACACTACACTCCGAGCTGGCTGAGCTCGAGTGGCCCAGTTTCAGTTGTTGTTTTATCTGGCGGTTAACTGGTATTTATTGTGGTATTTACTGGTATTTACATGTATGTTAATGATCTTTATGTACGTGCTTAGCTTTAGTTTTTTGTTTTGTTTTTTGTTTTTGTTTTTGTCTTTGTTTTTGTTTTTGTTTCGTCTGCTCTTGTTTTTGCCGTCTAATCCCACTTTCCATTTCATTTGCAGGAAAGCAACTGTGGCCAACGAAAACGAAAACATATTCACAACAAAAAACACAAGTCTGCATAAATTTGAAAAGTTATTTCATTTGACCACAGATATTTGCCATAATCACTCTACTATATGTATATGCATTTCAATATCAAATCCAGATGATAATATATGCACATTTTTAACATGATTTGCAAAGCATAATTGTTACGTGAATAACGTTGGTGTTTATTTGGCGATTGTAATTTAAGTTATATTAATATTATTTCTAACGAGAATATTTCAACAATTTAATGTAATAATAAAATGTTGCGTGGCAATTACTTTTCTCAAAAAAATGTTTGCCATATTTTTGTATAATTTCATAGATTTTAACGAAATTGATCATCTATTTTGTCATGATTCTTTGATTCTATTAAAATTTATGATATGAATTTGATTAACAAAATTGATTTCATAAATTCCATAATTTTGCAGACATTATAACATTTATTGTTTCTTTATATTTATTTTATTTTAATGAAATTCTGTAATTTTTTTAAAATGCAATTCATATTTTATGGGACTCCATTTTTTGGTTTTATAAAATTTAATAATAAATATTAATAAATATTATTACACTAAAATTTTCAGATTTAAAAATGTTTAAGCAAATTGTTTTTTTCAATAAGCATTGCATTTTGTTTATTTATGTTATATTTTAATTATTTTAAATTCTTTGATTGCATTGAAATTTATATTTGATTTTGTCAGAAATTTTTGATTCACGTAAAATAATTTAATTTTGATAAAATTTTTATATTTAAAAGATATTTATATTTTATTTTGATAGAATTCTTTAATTGTTTTCAATTATCGAGATCTTGCAATACTTTCTGCATTTGTGTATATTTTACATTATAGAGTATGAAAAATTTGGATATTTATTCATTAATATATTATATTTATTCATTATTATGGGTATATTTGAAATCTTTTCAGCATTCTTTACTTGCTTTGCTTCTAATTGGAAAATGGGGAATATTCTACAAAAGGCTGAATCATTGCGACTGAATAAGATCTTCGATTGAATCTCATTAGTTTGCTTCATTAAAAATTGCATTGTTAATAGCTCGAGATTCGAAATGCTAAGCAGTAACACTCATGACTAGAAATGAATACGAGAGTGAATCAATTGAATGGTGAATATTAAGGACAATTTCACTACTTGACTTCGATACACATTGATCACTTAAGTCATCACTTGGCAATTACTTGAACTCTCGCTCTTCCTCAATTGTCATAAATAAAGTGAAAGGAGCAGAGGCGGCATTCAGATGCGATTGATTAGAGAGTGAATCGAGTAGTTTTTTTTAGATTTTTTTAGATGAGCTTATAGAACAATCAAGGAAAGATCACAGACAACGCGTGGGTGCGTCCTGCATTCTACATATGGATAAATCATTAAGCCGATAAGCAGCTGAACTCTCAAACAATAGCCACAACAGCCGCAATGTGCCACATTTCACAGCTGCAAGTGGCACGCGGCAATTAACACTTGCTGCCAGCTGACATCGATTCAATCAGTTATCGATAACAAGCACATCCAATTGGGGCTGCGGACAATGAATGAAGGAGTACCCGTACTGGCGGCAAGAGGAGAGAGGGTCTAGGGGCAGGGGGCAATCAGCAATCGGCAATCGACACAATTGTTTGCGCATATAGAAAGTGAAGTGAAATGATTGTATTAACTACAATCATAACAAGTGTCTATATTTATCGCACGCCCAATTATATTAATCATACGCCTTGTATGCGCGATTATTTGATGACCGATTAGAGAAATTCGTACTTTAAGGAGCTATTTTAAAAAACTGTATGTGACTTGCGTAATCAGCACAATTAAAATGCTTCTCAAATTAATTTGAATATTATAAAACTAGCTAATTGAAAATTTAGTATTTTAAATTTTGAATAATAACATATATACATATGATTTTGATGTATATTTACAGTGGATAGCATATTATTAAACCAAAACTTCAAGTATATAGAAAAACTAAAATAAAACAGATTTGAAAATTCTATAAATTCTATGTTGAATATTACGCAAGTTAAATATTACGCTTGTTATTCGGTTTTTATTGATTGTGGCGTTAAGGGGGCGTGGCATCCAAATTTTAAAATTATCTCGATCTGCGTATAGTATACACTATACATTCTGAAAATGACTGCTTTAGCTTTCATAGTTTCCGAGATCGACGTCTTCATACAGATAGACGGATGGGCAGGGCTAAATAGACTATGATCTTCGCCCTGATCAAGAACGGAGCCGATCAGTCGCACGGACGGCTATAGTCGGACGTAAACGAGTGCAATTGTGTACATCAAATGTCGCCTTTTTAAAAAATTCTCAATAGATTTTTGAATAAAGACAATCCCCCCTAATATGGATAATGTATCGCGCGTCACGTCGTATATATTATGTAGGCATTATGCGTTATCATTTCGAGATGCGGCTTAAACAGGTATTTGTTGTAGGCAATCCCTGAAAGAAAGCGAGAGCGGGCGGCGTTGGCGTTGCCGTTGCCGTTGTCATTTGAAAATTAACATAAAAAGATCGAACAGCAGCAGCGACAGCAACAGCAACAACAAGAGCAACAAACGTCGCATTTGTGAAGATAGATTCATGCAACCGATAGAGACAAAAAAGTCCGTCCCTCCGTCCGTCTGTCCGCGCATAAGGAAGAGAGCGTCCGCTTCCAAGTCCGCGTCCAAGTTGAAGTTGAAGTTGTAGCTCTGGTCGCTGCCAGCGTCGGCAGCGCTGCTGCGGCCATAAGATATGAGCGACAGCATTTACATACATAATACGAAAACACACACACAGGCAGACACACTCAGCCACACACACACACACACATACAGAGAGCGGTGTAAAGCGTTGAAGAGATTTTTTAGCTAGCCAACGTCGACGCCGACAGCGCAGCTGGCTGAGAAAAATATCGAAAACGAAATGGCAATGCTTTCCCAGCGTTGGTATAAAAGCGCCACTCCACGAATGGGACATGTCTCATTACGGTTCAGTGTTAGATCTCGGCAAGATGTACGACGCGAGATCCGGAGCAAGGCTTCAACAATTAGTGGCAACAACAAGCAATAGAGGAATGCAGCTGCTGCTGGTTTTACTGCTGGCTGTCAATCATGCCACGGCCATGTCGCTGGATCGCTTAGCGCTGGAGAGGAATGAGCTGCCAGAGCCAACTTCTGCCCCAGCCCCCGCCCCTGCCCCCGCCCCTGCCCCCACCCCTGCCCCCACCCCCGCCGCCATCGTTGTGGATGACATGAAGATGGCCGCAGTGCCGGCCAATGGACAAACGGATATGTATATGCTGGTGCCGGGTGCCGAGTCGCTGGACGATGCGGAGCATGTGCATCGCAATACGATTGAGGCGGAGGCAGAGCCGGAGACGCTGCCGGACAATGCGGATATGCTGATGCTGGAGAGCGACGATGCGCCCGTGATGCAATTGCTGGAGCTGCCAAGTGGTGAGGGCGTGGCCATGGCGCAAACCGAAGCACAAAGCGAGCTGCAGCAACCCGAACTGATTGAGGAGGAACAGCTGCAGTCAGCAGGCAGCTCCGAGGCGCAACTGGAGCAGGCTGAAGCTCTGGGCGAGGCAACAACCGAAGCGACGCCAGTGGAAGCTGAGGCAGAGCAGATCACCGACGCTGCCATCGAGCAAACACAGCAAACTGCAGCTGAGCTGGAGTTGCAACAGCATCAAGAGCCTGCAGCACAGCCGGAGTTGGAGCTGATGCCACCGCAGATGATCGTAGAGGAGCCCAAAGCCGAGCTGGAGCAGACGCCGGAGCAGAACTCCGCGGCTGAAAACGAAGTGGACACCACTGAGACTAGCCTGCTGGAAACCATGGCTGAAAACATTGAGGATGGCATGAGTGCCATTATGGAAGATCTGAGCAGCATGGCGGAGGTTGCCGAGGAGCCTCAAACACCAATTGAAAAAGCGGAGGAACTACCAGCTCCAGTTATCGAGGAAACAGTTTCAGCTATAGAGGAAACAGTTCCTGCTATCGAGGAGACAATTCCTGCTATCGAGGAAGCAGCTCCAGCTGTCGAGGAAGCAGCTTCAACTGTCGAGGAAGCAGCTCCAGTTATCGAGGAAACAGTTTCAGCTATAGAGGAAACAGTTCCTGCTATCGAGGAGGCAATTCCTGCTGTCGAGGAAGCAGCTCCAGCTGTCGAGGAAGCAGCTCCAGCTGTCGAGGAAGCAGCTGCAGCTGTCGAAGAATCATCTTCCGTTGCCGAAGAGCCAACCATGGAGCTTGAGACGCCAACTACCGTCGAAACGCCCAGCGAACAGTCGGAAGCCGACTCCACTGACATCGAACCCATAATGCCAGTGCAGGCTGATCCCGTTGAGGAAGCAATGCCAGAGATGGAGCAGTCCAAGCCTGAGCTAGCAATCGAAATGTTTGCCGAGAGTCCAGCAGAGGAAACAGCAGCGGAGACTAAACCCGAAACTGAACCAATCCAGGAGCAAACCCTCGTGCCAGAGGCTGACGCACCCAAGGAGACAGCGCCTGTCGAGACCTTGCCCATTGTAGAGCAGGCTCTGCCGGCTGAGGAGAACAAGTTGACGGAGACAATGGCTGATGAGACAGTCGATGTGGCTGAGCCGCTGCCCGCACCACAAGCTGTGCCTCAAGCTGAAACCGAACCGGAGCAACAACCAGCAACATCTATGCTAACCACAATAATACCTGTTGTTCCTGCACAGCAGTTGGAACCGCTGCAGGTGTTGGATAGCGTGCTCAACTATGTGAACGCCTCGTTCGTGCAACAGCAGCCCGAGCAGGAGCTGCACAAGACCGAACTGGAGGCGTCCACCGACAGCTTCAGTGCACAGCTGCGTCGCTATGATGGCGCTCAGGTCTGGCGCATCGTGGTGCAAACGGATAAGGACAAGAAACTGGCCGATGAGCTGCAATCCAAGTATGGTAAGTGAGAGTATTCAGAGCACTTCCTTTTTGAAATCAGACTAACCTCCGCTCTACCTGACCAGATGGACAATTGTGGAAGGAGGTGAAACAGGAGGTCGACTATCTGCTGAAGCCGCAGGTGCTGGCCGCAGCCGAGCGTCATATACGCGCTGCCAATTTATCGCGCATTGTGCTTATCGATAATCTGCAGCAGGTGATCGAAGTGGAAAATCCACCCGCAGAGAAAATAGCCGAACTGCAGAATCGCAAGGGTAAGTGGAGTCGGCGAAGCGGCAAGAGAGTTCACAACCATACTCCGGCATTGGCAAAGGCACCCTACAGGTGTTGCCGTAAACGAGCTTTTAATGCAACTAATGGCGAGGGCGTGTGAAAAGTCATAAAGCATAAAATGACAGGGGCACACGACAGGGGCACTCGGCTGGGGTTGGAGGGCATAAGGAAAGAGACATCGAGACGGCAATTGAGTGACAGCCTTGACAATTCTCTCGCAGGGTTGCACGACTGCACTTGAAGGCAAAACCGGGAACTTGACGCACTGGGTGCCCAAGACACTTGTTTAATCAATAGCAGACAGCTAGGCAGACGAACGGATGAACAGAGAAACGACGGGGGAGTAACAGATAAACAGAAGAACGGAGCTACAAACGGATGAACGGCGGTACGAACGGGGCGTCGAATGGATGAACAGAAGAACGGAGGTACGAACGGATAAATAGAGATATGGGGGAACAATTGCATGAACGGAAGAACGGCGGTGTGAACGAAAGCACGGAGGACGAACGGATAAACGAACGAATAGAAATACGTATGGATAAAGGGAAGAACGGTAAGACAGACACGCAATTTCCTTGGCATGCGGCAACAATTGAGCCATTGCTGGCGTCGCCTTCGGTTGCAACTTTCTTTTGCTACTTGACACTCGAGGGGAATGAACTTGCACTCAGCTAGAAGTAGGAGTTAAAGTTGGAGTTGGAGTTGGAGATAGGACTATGAGTAGTAGTGGTTACGATTTTGGGTTTGCGAGTGTGTTGCCATAGTTTATACAATTTTGTTTCATTGCACAGGTCATCGTCTCACATGGCAGGCCTATCATCGCCTGGAGGACATACACGGCTTCCTCGACTACATGGCCAAGACGTATCCAGACATTTGTTCAACAGAAATCATAGGGTACTCCGTGGAGAAGCGACCACTCAAGATTCTAAAGTATGTCTAGCTCTCTGTCTCCCGCTCTGTACGCTCCTCACAACTGAGTCTCTTCTTTAGGGTCTCGAATGGCAATCCCAACAATCCCAGCATCTGGATCGATGGAGGCATGCATGCACGCGAATGGATCACACCAGCCACGGTCACCTATATCATCAATCAAATCGTTGAGAACTGGGATGAGGAGACGACTAAGTCAATGAGCGGCATCAACTGGTACTTCCATCCCGTTGCCAATCCTGATGGCTATGAGTATTCGCATACCACGGATCGCTTGTGGCGTAAGAATATGCGTGCTCATGGCCGGCAATGCCCGGGTGTGGATCTAAATCGTAACTTTGGCTACAAGTGGGGCGGCAAGGGCACCTCGGCCAGTCCCTGCTCACAGACGTATCGCGGCAGCAAAGCCTTCTCCGAGCCGGAAACCTTCTACATATCGAAATTCATTAGCGGTTTCCCACGTGAGACATTCCAGGCGTATCTATCGTTCCACAGCTATGGCCAGTATATACTCTATCCATGGGGCTATGACTATCAGCTAACCAAGGATCGTGCTGATCTTGATCGCATAGCACGTCAAGCAGGCACGGTAAGTAAACCAGAGCGCCATCAAGTGGAATACATATTTACTGATGGTATGTTTTTTTTGACACAGATCATCACCAAGTCCTCAGGCGTTAAGTACACCGTGGGTTCATCGGCTACCACACTTTATCCAGCTGCTGGCGGCTCTGATGATTGGGCCAAGGGCATTGCTGGCATCAAGTATGCCTACACCATTGAGATGGGAGACACTGGACGCTACGGCTTCATTCTACCAGCTCAGTTCATCCAGAATAATGGCAAGGATGGTTTCACCTTTGCTGAGACTGTTGCACGCGCTGTGACCCAGGGAAGCGGCAAGAATGGCAGAAGCAACTCCAGCCGACGCCGTAATCATTAGATGCATTATAGTTATAGTACAATCACTTCATTAATGTTTTTTTTTTTGTTTTTTGCATCACTTTCTTTTTTTTAATGTTATTTATATATGAACTATTTATTTATTTATTTATTTGTAACTAGACAAATTGAACATTCCAAAATAGACTGAGACATGTTTATTAAAAAATTCGAGAGTCGAACTGAGTTATTACTTGAAAGGAAATAAGAAAGAAAACCAAACAACATTGAAAAAATTTTAAAATGTTTTCCATGGTGTAGAGAATGTTTACAGCAAAGGAGAACTCTGCATATTAGTGTTTTTTCAAAGCGGAAATCTATAAATTCAAACTCTGAAATGGAACTTTGATTAATGAAACTGACGAATCAGTTAAAAAAGCAAAGGTGAATAGCAAAGTCAAACAAGAAAATGGGAATAAATATAAATACTATGTCTTAAAAAACCAATGTTTCTTATCTAATCGCATGTAAGAATCAGCATGTTTAAAACTAAATTATTTGAGTGCATACTAAAGCAATATTTGAAATTTAGGGCATAAATACAGGAATGCATAACTGTTAGCAACAAAAAAAAATACATATAAAGCTTATTATTTAAAAGCTTATCAAAATCTTTGTGTATAACAAGAATTTTGATTATCAAGAAATAAATAAGCCAAGGATCAAACCTCCTAAAGCCATACGATTATAAGAGAGATAAATCCTAAGTCCTCTGCTATAACAGAGGACATTTTAATAAGATATACAAATTAAATTGCAAGGACAGAGATATGCAATATATTTCAGATTAATATTTATAGAACAAAATTAAATCACTATTGGAAACAAAGAAACAACCTAATAAGCCTTTACAAATACTATAATAATTTCAAGAAAAAAAGCTTTCATTAAGTAGAAAAAAGTTCAAATAACATTAAACCGTATGTCCCCACTGACTGACAGAATTGCAATTAACGCCTAACCTTTGGCTTTACATAAAGTTCTTAAAATTAAATCGTTTCACAATTTCCGCAGTTCCTCAAAAAGAAACTTCGCATTAGCCATATCCGCAAGCAATACGCAGTAAATGCCCCAACTTTCATGGCGAACCATGTAACGTGTGTATAACAGTTTGTATAACAGCTGAACAAAGTAAAAGTTGGACAAAAGCAACGACAATGCGAAGAAAAAACAAAAAGCGAGCAGCAACAGCAACACATTTATAAACTATGCTAATGTTGGGCCATTGTGCGACGCGAATATGTCGGAGAATTGAGAACACGTTGGCCAAAAAGTAGCCGTTATCTGTGAGTCTCTCAACGCAACGCATGCCAAACTGATTTCAACGGTCATACGGTCAACAAGGGGTGTCATTTGGGAGATAAGATCAAAATACAGCCAAGCTAGGTCCCAGATTCAACTCCCAGCTGAACATGCATTGCGCATACGCACTGTGGTTCGGTTTCGGCCTTGCATGCATCTCGGGCATGAAGGCAAATCTCAATGCCAAAAATTACGATCTGGCAGCCTACGCACGCACTGGCAATACCCTATCCAGAATACCCTTCTTTGGCGGTGGGGTTGCCCAGCTCCTGCGCTATCTGCGACCCGTGGAACAGCCGAATAAAGCTCGTCGCTCTGCACTGCGTACGGCCCTGGATGAGAACTACATCAGCTATAGAGGTGCACAGCTCTGGAAGCTCAACTTCAATGCTACACGCAAGCATGCCGATAAGACACCGGATGCACATTTCAATAAATTCGTTGAGGAATTTGGTGAGTCTTTGAAAACTATAAGCATGGTTAGCCCGAGGGCTTAACGCTGAAGTTCATCAATCGATCTGTCGATCATTGGCCAATTTTCACTTAATCAAATGAATGTATTCAACAACAAATGAGAAAGATGAGGAGAATTGAAGTAGGGAAGTTCTGATACGCTTTCAATTTGACATGTTGCTATTATGAAATGTTAAAATGTATCAACTATCGTTATCGATATCGGGTAGAATTTAAATGCATGGAGCTGGCCTATAAAATATATTTTTATAAATATATTATTTTAAAATATTCTGTATAACGATTTTTGTGAAACAGTTCCATTATTAAAAGCAACTTTTATACGTATATCGATATTTTTTAAACGAATATCGAATATATGCGAATATATTTTCTATTAAACCTAAGTTTACTAAGATGAAACCCTGCAGTCTTTTGTAGCCATAAAAACTACGAATAA
Source organism: Hypselothyrea guttata (assembly GCA_035045125.1). Lineage (NCBI taxonomy): Eukaryota > Metazoa > Arthropoda > Insecta > Diptera > Drosophilidae > Hypselothyrea > Hypselothyrea guttata. Next base: position 51,552 of record JAWNNJ010000728.1, on the reverse strand, counting down.
CAAATATAACTGTCAGAAAATTATCAGCGTCAAAACTAAGAAGAATAGAACAAATTAAAATGGATTATCGTTGATTATATTTCTTTATATTGACTTGTATCAATATTAACTTGTATCAATATTCTATGATATTTGATTAAACAAGTTTGATTGTTTGCTAGTTTTGAATTAATCTTTTATTTTATAGTTTAGAACCGTACACAACTCTGCCAATGACCAAATTCCAAGAAACTGAGTGTATCATACAGTGCGTGCTCTCGTCGGCTGTTGACCTCTTGGCCGATAAAGCTGAAACTAGGGAAAAAAATACTTAAAAAAAAGATTGGAACATGTCAAGCGTTTGACGCCCAGCCGCTGGCAGCGTCGTTCCAGGTATACAGAACCCGCCTAGGCAAGTCAGAACGAGGTCTTTACGCATAAATTTGGCATTAATCAATGAGGGGAAACAGCAGTGGCAACAACAACTAAACTAACACTAAATCGATAGACTGGCCAAAATCTTGACCTTCTGCCTTTAGCGTTTTGTGTGTAGCAAATTAGTTCTGTTTGCGTTGCACGATCAGCATGATGTGTATGCTAGACTTGGGCTTGGCAGTGGAGCTGCCAATCCGTCTAGTCGGTCTACTGAGTCTACTCTCTCTGGCTAACGCCCAGTTGGTGCTCTGGCGGAGTGTTACGATGCCTGGCCTGGTCACACTGCCATTGTCTGAACTCTGGATGCTGAATAGCACCGAACTCTACGAGACGACCTTTGAGAGCCTGCAGTGGCTGCTACCCACTGATCTGCGACGTTTCGACTTTATATCACCGGGCTCCACCTATCAGATCAATCGACGGTATCGCAATGGCGCCGCAGTGCGTCGATATTACGGTTATCAATTGTGGAAGCTGCACGAAACGCAGCTGCAACAGCCCAAAGTGCGGAACTTTTTGCGTCGCTTTGGTACTTCTTCTTCCCACCCCACACACCTAATGATCCAAATGAGATAAGGCTTAACTCCATCTCTTTTTTTGCAGGCAGCGAAGTGTGGAATGTCAATCAGGATGGCATTGATATACTCATCGAGCACAAGAAAGTGGAGTCAGCTCAGAAGTATATGGAGCAGACGGCGTACAGTTATAACATCATGATAGATGATATTGAAACAGCCATTGATGAGACCTATACGGAGGTGAGTGATCCCATGGATCCCGCTGAGAATCTAGGCGCCAACTATTCGCTGCCCTGGCTCAATAGGGAGGGCTCCTTGCTCACCTGGCGCCGATATCACGATTCGAGCGATATACAACAGTTTATGCAGAATATACTCGAAAACCATTCCGATCTGGTGGAGATCGTACAAATCGGCCTGACGCGCAACAAACGACCACTGGAGGTCCTAAGGTTTGTCTTTCACTCACGCAATTACTTTTGATGATAACGCTAATGATAATGAAAATAAGCTCATTAATGCTAATGTTATTGTTAACCCTTTGATCTGAACTATAGCAATCTATTCGAAATTATTTCCAAGTCAGCAAGGTCGGAGAAAAAGTCAAACGAGCAGATTAGCCTCAAATCAAGTCCAATGATCAAGCCTAAACTATAGTATACCCTGTATCTATTAAAAATGTGTAAAAACAGGATTAATAACTTTGGGAGATAGTATGAAATAGGTAGAAGGCGTGGCAGACCCAGCAAAGTACATATATTCTTCATCAGGATGACGATCCAAATCGATATAGCCATATCTGTCGCTCCGTCCGTTCATCTGTATGAACGCTGAGATCTCCGAAATTACAAGAGCTAGCGCAACCATTTTTAGCATGTAGGTAAGTGTATACAATACGCAGATCAAGTTTATCTTAATTGTAGGATGCCACGCCACCTTTACGCCCAAATAAAAAAAAACCAACATTAACAAAATAGAAGTATGAACAACGAACGTAATATTGAACGTAGAAGATTGTTATGCGACCATTATATACACTTATCCTAAAGAGCTTTGCTTTGTTTAAATTTAAAAAACTTTTTTAATTAAATTTTTTTTTGGAAATTTCTCCTACCTACAGAGTATCCAATGGCAATCCACAGAACTGGGCCGTCTTTGTGGATGCCGGACTGCAGGCACGCGATTGGTTAAGTCCCGCCGCGCTTACCTATGCTATATCGAAGCTAACCTGGCTCTGGGGTCAGGGTCAGCTGGAGAGGACAATGCGTGAAATAGACTGGTACTTTTTGCCTCTGTCCAATCCGGATGGCTATCAGTATTCCCGCCTCACGGATCGCCTTTGGACCAAGAATCGTAACTACGATAGCGATAGCGGATGTTATGGCGTCAATCTGGACAGAAATTTTGACTACGCCTGGGGTAAAGCGGGCTCCACAGCGAATCCCTGCAAGAATCTGTACTGCGGTGCCAACAGCTTCTCGGAGCTCGAGACGAGAGCAATGCGCAATTTTTTAATTGGCATGCGGGATTATTTGGGTGCCTATGTGTCCTTTGGTGGCTATGGACAGACGGTCACCTATCCCTGGGGCGATGCCGATTATGTGACAGGAAATGAACGGCAATTGCGACAGACGGCCCGTCAGGCGATACTCAACTTTCGACGGCTCAATCATGCCGAATATAGCATGGGCAGCAGCTATAGACAGAAACTGGCACGATCTGGCAACGCTGCCGACTGGGTGCAGGAGCACATTGATCCCAAACTTGTCTACAACGTATTCCTAAAGGATCAGGGCCGATACGGCTTCCTAATGCCGCCACACTACATACTAGAGTCGGGCGACGAGGTCTACGAATTTCTTAAGACCATAGCGCAGCAACTGCACTAAGCAGCTGCGACTGTAAAAATTATTTATGTATTTATTCCTTTTTTTTAAATATGTTTAAATTAAACTAACGTTAGATAGAGTAGTCTGTAGGGTGCAGCATGTAATATGATGTGTTCGAATCAAAACAAAATAAAATTGACAAAAATCAGCAAGCTGTAAATGAGCACACTCTCTTGTTTGCAGTCAAGAATACCTGTACTACAATGGCACAAAGTGTGTATACGGTTTGTATAATTCAATATTAAGAGTTAAACTTAACTTAGCTTCTTAGTAACAGCGATTAAGCACATATTTATCCACTATTGAGTAGAGCTTTTAATCGAAATATCAGTATCCTATTGAAATTGTTGAAATTTAAAGATCATACACACTATGTCGAGCAAATTGTGTGTTGCATATCTTCGCTGTTTCATATCCGATCTTATTAAAATTCACTGCATAGAATGAGAATGTAAAAGAGAAAAAAACTTGATCAGCGTACAGCATAGGAGAACCTAAATATCCAAAAAATTGAATCTCTCTAATCTCGATAAAATTATTTAACTATCCTTACGACTGCTATCCACGACTGCTGACAAATATATCTGACTAAGGTGTGGTTGGTTATTAGAATTGTATTAAGTAGAGCTCGCTGGATGTCCCAAAAAATAAGCTGTCCCACACAAGTCTCTCAAAAACCGTTTGAACACCGTCTCGGTTCGGTTTGGTCTTCGCTCAAACTGCGATCGATTTTTTTCTCTCTCAGACCACGAGTGGCTTTTTATTTTTGTTTTTTTTTTTTTTAATTTTTTATTAAAATTCGGTTGACCATTTGTGCAAGCTCTGGTATTAAGTGAATTTTTGATTGCAGCTCAAGAGTTTAAAATTAAAGGCATTGCATGCTTTTAGGCGAAATATGCTTTTGCTTTGCTCAGTTTAGGTCCAATAAAAAACGCATAAAAAAAGGAAAAGAAACAACAAGAAAAACCAATAAAAAAGAAATACAGAAAAAACAAAAAATAAATGCAATTTGAAATGCTAAAAAGGAAACTTATGAATATTTATGCAAAAATTTTTGGTATAGCCATAACATTAATCGAGCTGTGTATTATGTAAACTGAACTTGATTGGCCAGAAGAAGAAGAAGTGGCAGAATGCACAGCGAACAGGCCAAATAGAAAGCAGTACAAGAAAACAAAAGTGAAAGAATAAGTGCGAGTGATAGAGAAGTAGAGAAATAGAGTTAGAGTGGGGTTAGGAGGGGTTAGGTGGGGTGAGCGAGGTTAGATTGTTGTGGCCGGTAGCTAGTTGAACCGGGGGGAACTTTCACTTTCAATCGCGTTTTAAAAACCAGTAACCAGAAGACAAATGACGCGACGAGCAAAATATATATATACATACATACAAACCAAACTATATACATATAAATATATTTATTTATTTTACATGCATATAGAAATTATGCGGGGCAGGCGAAAGGCCCCCAATCATCGGCAAAGAAAGTGATTTACAGACGGAGGCCAGGTGATAACACCGGTAGCTGCCACAAGCACGACTGCTGCATACCCTGTACAACAAACAATGCCATTTCTGTTGCGATTGTGTGTTGAGGTCGTTCATTAGCAAAATAGAATTCAGATCTATTCAGCTGTCGAAGCATTGTTGAAAATTGTATGCCAGATTCAAAGGGTAGCGCACAAAAGTGAAAATCTAGCAAACGAGCACAAGACCCAACAATACGCAAAATATACCAAAAGGCTGAAGTTGAACAAGTAGAAGAAAAGATGTTGATGAAGACCAAACCAAACCACAAACAAAAATTAAAAAACACAAAAAATACAACAAAAAAAAAACCAAAGCAAGGGAAGCATGTTTATCATCATTAAAGGCAAAAGAAAGTAAAAATATGACAAGTGGGTCAAAAATTGAGCCGGCATACGCATTTACACAAATACAGACAATCAAAGACCATACACAAGCAAACACACTCCGGCACATTTATATTCGCCCGTAGCAATTGAATCAAATTTACAACAAGCTACAGTGCTCCATGCATACAAATGTACGCCAGTGTAAGAGCTTCAAAATCTCCACATCTTGTTCCATGGCAATCCAAAAGCCCCAACTCCCTATCTCATGGCTCGGCTTATCGGCCTGGGTGGGAATTTTTGAACAGATCTCAGTTCATTTGGGGATTTCTAATATTTATAGATTATCCACATCAACTTGCAAATAAATCAAACTTGTTTAATGAGGATTTTGTACTTTTACTGAGTACTGCACACCAGATAAAAACCAGAATTCAGAAAACATTTCAGATATTTTTGGTTCAAACATTTTACCATTCATTTATTTGACTTGAAACCAAGATTTGAATTTTTAATCTCTAAAAGCTTTTAGGAACATTTAAAATAATTTAAATATCGTTAGTTTTAATTTTTTAGAAAAGTTAAATAACATAAAACTTTGTATTTTTGTCAAAAAAAGCAACTCAAAAACACGGGAACCCCCGTTTTTAAATTAAATTTAATATTTGAAATTAATATAAAAAAATATATTTTTTGAACGAACTTGCCTTTAAATAAAAGATAAGCATGTAAATTTTACTCTACCCAGAAGCTTTAGCCGCTGATTTTTATTTTTTAACTATTATTTACGGTCTCCGGTTTTAATTAAGTCAGGCATAAAATAATTAAAAAAAAATAACAATTTGCTAATGACTTTGTTTGCCATATTTCATTGACGTACTATTATAATATAATTGGCAAATTTAAATGTCGAGCAAAGCAGATAATAGTTAAGAAAAATAGTAATAAATTACATAAGTTAATAATAATAAAAACTAAGTGAAAAATAAATAATCTAATGTAACCCTTAAATAAATATACAATAAAATAAAATGCATTCATGATATAATGAAATATTAAACAAAATGAAACTATTTGCTACGCTATTTAAATGGAATTTTTGACGTGACTCCGATCAGGTATAGTATGTAATTGGGTAATTTTGTGTGTCTCACTGTGCAAGCATGTTAATTAATACAGAGAATTTATTTATGTGCCACTGCCAGTGTGCATGCCCAAAATAGAGGTGATAATTTTAAACGAATTCCGTCTTTCGTAACACTGTGTTTCATTAAATTTTTTAATTATTTTTCCTAATTATTATTGGTACGTTTCCAGTGGTTTATTTTTTCATATTTATTAATATTTATTTAAATTTATTTATTTATTTATGTAGAATTATTTAATTATATTTATTGCTATTTTTTCAAATATTTTTGGTGCATTTTCAATAAACTATTGCTCCACAGTGGCTGCCAAACTGTAAGCGTAACTGTAACCCACTGCAATTGCATGCGTATGCGTGCGTGTGCGTGTGCGTGTCAGTGTAACAAATGGGCATAAGGCACACGCATTGGGGGAGCAGGGCGCCAAAGAGAGTGAATGCCAGCAGAGAGGGCGGCTGCAGCCACCCCGCAGCCCGCTCTCTCTTCCTCACTCTCTCTTCCCAACTGCTGCTTTTGCACATCGACTGAGAGGCTCACAAAATTTGTTTGCCATTGTTGTTGCTGCTTCGATCGCTGCGATGCGTGACGCTCTCGCGCTGCCTCTGCCGCTGCCGCTGCCGCTGCCGCCAGTGCTGCCGCCTTAGCCACTTTTGGAGCTGGTTACCCGCTTTTTATACCCTGTGCCCATTTGAAAAATGGGAAAACAGGGTTAATAACTTTGTCAGAATGTATGTAACAGCCAGAAGGAGGCGTGGCAGACCCCACAAAGTACATATATATATTCTTGATCAGGATGACGAGCTGAGTCGATATAGCCATGTCCGTCTGTCTGTCCGTCCGTCCGTCTGTTTGAACGCGTCGATCTCAGCAACTACAAGAGCTAGACAAGCCGTTTTGGTCATTTCTGAAAGGTGTATACCATACGCAGATCAAGTTTACTTCAAATCTTGGATGCCACTCCCCTTCCGCCCACAACGAGCATAAAAAGAATTCATTCGCCAATTTAAGAGGCACAAATCGAGTTATATAAATTCTGTTTTCAGTTGTTCGTAGGTCTATATAAGGCGCAGATAGGGCTTTTTTCAAATTTTGTATGCCACGCCCCTTTTACGCCCTAATTTATAAAAACTGAATAACAAGCGTAATATTGAACATAGAACGTTTTTATTCGGTATATATACTCTCTTTCATTATATTTAACTATCCTGAAAAGCGCATCGAAAATCGGTTGATAAACACAGGAGTTATAGGCGAAACAATATTGCAGGCGTTGCACGCTCGCTGCACTAGCAGCGCGGCCAATTAAGCGGCACATATAGGAAACGTAGCAGAAAAAGCATTGCTGCTACGCTGCGTATGACAGTTTTATAAAATTTTATAAAAAAGGGCACAGGGTATAAGACAGTCGGGCCCGTCCGACTGATCTGCCCCGCCCATTCTGGTTTTTAATGCTATTAGCCAAAAATGTAGCCAATTTTCGGTTTTATTTATCAATTTTTAGCCATTCGGTTTTTCGTCTCTGTTTTTAATTACAAGCAAAAATTTCGTCAGTTTGAGCTATTTTTTTCAGCCACTTGCAGATAATTTTTAGACATTTTTAGCCACTTTTTTTTTATTTAATTATAGCCACTTTTGACTCCAAATATCTGGCAGCACTGGCAGCCGCTGCGATTGGTGAGATTGCCGCTGTGATTGTGATTGTGATTGTCATGTCCGTCAGTACGCGCCGATCGCTCCAAGATCGGTCGTCAGCAGCGCAATTTTTTTTGTCTCAACTCAAAAATTGTTTTTTTTTTTATTTTTTCACTTTCTGCTGTAATTCTGTTTTTTTTTTTGTTTTGTTTTTGCGCTTCGGTCTCTTTTCCCGACTAGTGGTTTTTTTCAGTTTTGTGTTTACTTTTTTTTATTTTTTTATCGGGAAACGACCCTCGCTCAGCCTCAGCCGCAGCTTCATATAAAAATTGAAGCGAACACAAAGGCAGCATTTAGTCGGGCTCAGTCACTGGCCTGTCCAGTGTCACAGTCACAGTCACGTTCACACACACACACACACACACACACACACATACACACGCACAACAACACACACACAACAACAACAACAACAACGACCAACCAGTGACCGGCAAAGTGCAGCAGCGGCATAAGAAGCAGCCACAAGAAGCGGCAGCAGCTGAAGAACGACGTCGACCGGCCATAAGAGACAACAACAAAAAACAGCAACAGCAACAGCAACAACAACAAACAACAACAAATGTAAGCAAACAAACGAACTGAGCGAGCGAGAGAGCGCGAGAGTGAGAGAGCGCGCGAGAGTGCAAGAAAGTCAGTGAAATTGCATATATGCAGATGCACAGTAGAAACTTCAAAATTGAACTTAAAAAAAAGTCTTCAAAATAATTAAAATATTTTTTTTTTTTGTGAATTATTTAATGTTTAAATTTAAATAAATAACATCATAATACTATGCAGATGCACAGTGGAAACTTTAAAATTAAATTTACAAAAAAAGGTTTTACAAGAATTAAAATATATATTTTTTTAGTGAATTAATAAATATATCGATTTGAATCAATAAAATACAATAAATAAATAAAATATATACTTAATAATTAATATAATTAATAATTAATTAATTAATAATAATTTATATATATACATTATATATAAATAGCTTTATTTGTGTTGTTGAGTGAATTCTTGAATATTTAGATTTAAGTCAAACCAATTTTTTAATTAACATTTAGTTGTTTTAGGTCGCGGTATCAAATTTTTCATTCAATATGAATTATTTAATTAATATTAACTAATGCCAATCAATACAAGTTAACTAAAATATAATTTAAATTAAATTAACTAAATTAAATTAAAAGGTTAAAACGATTTATTTGCACTTCATGCAACATAAATTTTTACTAGATAGATAAAAGATAGATACAAAGTTTATAGTTATCTTTTTATCACATTTTTTATTATGTATTTTATTTACATCCATGATTTTTGCATAAACATTTCGAACTCGAATTGCAATTCGAATTGGAATTGTAATTGAATTGCAATTGTTTTTTTTTCGAAACGTATTTGCAATTCATCAAGGCAATGCCGCGCTTGCTCCAGTTTTGAAACGTAAGTGCAGTGCCAACTGCCGATATCTATATATATATATATATATATATATATATCTATGTATTTGTCTATTTATATATATATATATATATGTGTATGATATCTGGAACATGCGATCGACACGAAGGTCGGGGGCAATTACGATATTATACCATTCTATCACTCGTATCACTCAAACTCCAAATGTTTGTTCAGTTTCAGAACCAGTTTCTGGTCTCTGGGCCACTTTTTGCACTAAAAACAAACAAAAAAAAAATAGAAAAAAATAGAAAAATAAACAGAAACTTAAAAAAAAAAGCAGAGAAAAAACACTAAACAGGTCGTTGGGGAAAATTAGCACAATTGCGTGCTAACCAAAAGCGACAATATAGTTTCAGAGTTTCGAAATTGTTTTCTATAACAATAAAAAAATATCAACAAAATACCACAAAAAACATCACGATTCAGTACACTGGTAATTTGTATAGTCTGTAGATATTTCCCAAATTAGCCATATTATAAAAAGCATATAAAAAATTGTATAAATTCCAGCTGCCTTGAGCCAAAGCCAGTTTATCCAACGCATACAAATGATGCAGCAGTCGAAACCCCCAAAACGGGTGCTTCAACGAGAAAATCAACGAAATCTGCCAACGCGTACCCCTACTATAGTAATAACCACAAACCTAACATTGAACTTGAACGTCAGCCAAACTCTATTGCCAAACTTCATTTTCAATCGTTGCCGGGCATGCATTCAATCACAACCGCATTTTACGAGCTGTTAAACACATCGTATAATTAGCATTTATAGAAACATGATATGCACTTCTAAGAATTTGCAACTGAACAATGCCATCGGCTGACATCAGCTTCATATCGCATACAGGAATCTCGGCGTCTGTATCGCTTGGAAATGCCCAGATCATAGCATTATTCACTCTCATGCCAATGAAGCGGAACCGGGTGTCAACTGATAAGATATCTCAGCAGCGATAGCACGTAAACGCACTCCCCAAAATTGAGCTCCAAGTGTTACGTTGCAGTTACACTTATAGTCGAGTCAGCTCTGATCTTAACTATTTTGATATATCACCAATAAACTGAGACAATCAGGTTCGACGAACATTCAACTTGTGCGAATCGAACACGCAACAAAACAGTGTTGGCAATTTTGAGCGAAAAAAGCAGCTATTTTTTGACGTTAAAGACACCGAACTAAAGCTAACAAACCTTACCAAAAAAAATGCACAGGGTCAATAGAGAATACCATAAGCTAGTTACGTACCAAGTTACAAGTCAATAACTTTAAAGCTGTGGCTGCAGTAGCTTTTTGCGGTTTGTGGGGGAATGGGGGGAGGTATTCAAAATCTAAAACAAACTTGTGCTGCTTACTGAATAGGGGAATCTAAGTACCGAATATGGTGTCTCTAGCTTTTATAGTTGCTGAGATCTAGGTGTTCATACAGACGGACAGACCGACAGACAGACGGACAGACGGACATGGCTATATCGACTCGTCTTGTCGTCCTGATCAAGAATATATATACTTTATGGGGTCTGCCACGCCTTCTTCTGGGTGTTACACACATTTCCTCCTTGCACTAAAAAAGCCAGAAACCAGCCAAGATTCTTCTTAAGATTTTTGAAATGACAATTTCTTAAAACTCGCAGGTTGTTTCTCAATACACAGCAACTGTTTCGATTTGACTGGAGTTAGTTTCCAAATCTGTCACAAAACGTCAAGAGATTTAGTTTTTCTACAGGGTATTTTTCAATTAATTTTTCTATAATATATAACTTCTAAAATGGCAGTAAAAATATGAAATACCAATAAAAGCAGCAAATGCATTTTCACGCTATTAAATTTTAAAGTTAAAATTTTGATTTAAAAAAAAGGATGTTATGGCCAAATATCATAAAACCCGAATGCTAAATTCTGCAAAAAAATGTTAGAAAGATTGCTATTAGCCTAGGATAAATTAATGATTTTCTATTGCATTTCAAATATTTCTCAGTGTAAACAACCGTCAAAATGAGGCTTGCACTGAGAGAACTTTTGCTGACGCTGCTAGTGGTCACGACCAATGCCATGATGAACAGCTCAGTGTCCGAGGAGATGAACAATATACCCGAGCGATTCGATGAGACGCAACTCTGGCGCATCTACAACATCACGGAGGCCATGCAGCACAGCATACCCGTGGGGCAGGTGATGGAGCAGAAGTTTGGCGGCAACATTTGGAAGGAGAACTCCAAGTTCCTCGACATCTCCATTGCCAAGGAGCAAGTGAAGGCGGCACGCAGTTTTCTCAACGCACACCGTCTGGCATCCGATGTGCTGAGTGAGAATGTCCAGGCGCTGATCGACGAGGAGCAGCTGGAGGGCGCAAGGAATACACAGGCGTTGCCAGGAGCACGCACAAGTAAGTATTACTTTGAGGATTGTCGGAGGGGCCAGAGAACCAACTTCTTCGTCTATCCGCAGAGAAGGCATCGCGCAACGGCAGCGGCATGCACTGGAAGGATTATCATGATCTGGACACGATCTATGCCTTTATGCGAGAGATTCGCGCCAAGTTCCCAGAGATCTGTCGACTCTACACCATCGGACAGACGGCCGAGGGACGGGATCTGAAGGTGCTGCGGTAAGTGGAAACATTTAGCTTGCGGCCAAAACAGTTAGAGTTGAGCAAACCATAAGAGAAGAATCTCAAGGTCCCTAAGGTTGGTGATTTTATCCAATAACATTCAGGCAATTATTTACAAAGAATGGATTTTCATCCCAATCACTTGGCGCGAAGGCTAGGAATAGTCCAAATAAGAAAAGACTGAAAAGGTGTCATCCCCAGGACCTCCCAACAAGGTCCCATGTATAGTTTACGCCAGGTCAATGAATATATTATATATAATAATATAACTAATTTTTGTTGGTTTTTTTTTAAACCCTGTACTTAAAAAAACCACTCAGCTCGTCCTGATGCAAAATAAAAACACTTTATGGTCAGGGTCTATTAGGTTACTGCAAATGAATCCAGAAGGAATCGTCGTAGACCCCATAAAGTAACCTAATAGACCCTGACTATTAGGTTACTGCAAATGAATCCAGAAGGAATCGTCGTAGACCCCATAGTGTTTTTATTTTGCATCAGCACAAGCTGAGTTGATATAGCCATTAATTCTTGTCCGTCTGTCTGTCTGTCCGTATGAACACCTAGATCTCGTAAACTATACGAGCTAGAGAGATTTTTGGTATGATCAAGTTTGTACCAGATTTTTAATATCTCCCTCCATTTCCCCACAGAAATAGCTAAGATATGCAAAACACAATTTTTCTATTGAAACACAATGTACTGGGTCTGCTACTGTCGGTTTCGTCCCACTGTAGCCCCCCATCCGACTGATCTTCTCCGTGCGTACTAGCAAACTGGTTTAATATTGAAACAAACAAATTTGTCAAAAGCCGCAAAATATGCAACCCTGTATAAACATTTCAAATACTTTTAGCATCTCGGAGAACCCGCGCGAGTACAAGAAGATCTGGATAGACGGCGGCATACACGCACGCGAATGGATCAGTCCCGCCTCCGTGACGTTCATACTATATCAGCTGATGCACAACTGGGCGGCACAGCCGCCGTATATACGGAACAAGACCTGGTACATAATGGCGGTGATGAATCCCGATGGCTACGACTACAGCCGCCAGGTGAATCGCTTGTGGCGCAAGAATCGCTCACCATCGAAGCGTGTGAATTGCTTCGGTGTGGATCTGAATCGCAACTTCGACATTGGCTGGGACGGCTCGGGATCATCGACGAACCCCTGCAGCGACACCTACCGGGGCACCTCGCCCGCCTCCGAGCTGGAGACAAAGGCCGTGGCCGAGTTTCTGGCCAAGCGCAAGTACAATCTGGAGGCGTATCTGACGTACCACAGCTACGGCCAAATGATCGTCTATCCCTGGGCCTACAAGGCCGTCAAGGTGAGGGACGCCGCCGTGCTGCAGAGTGTGGCAAACACAGCCTCCAATCGCATATCCCAGAAGACGGGCGCCAATTATCGCGCTGCTGTCACCCACGAGCTGCTCGGCGTTGCCGGCGGCGGCTCCGACGACTGGAGTCGGGACACGCTGGGCGTCAAGTTCGTCTACACCATCGAGCTGCGGGATCGGGGCAACTACGGCTTTGTCCTGCCGCCCAAATTGATCAAGGACACGGCGCTGGAGGCCTGGACTGTGGCGGACACAGTGGCCCAGTCTATTGCTTAGTCCACATGCCCAATCACCAATCCCCAAATTCCAATTCCAATCCCCATCCCCAACCCCTTCCCCATCGCAATAAGAATGAGTGTGTATGTGTGAATGCCTATTTATGTGTGCATGTACGTTGTACATATGTAAAATAATAAATAAATTATATAAATTAATTGTACGGATATTTTAATTTTTAAAGTGAGTTTTGAAAAATAGTATTAATAATAATAATAACCAGAACGGGGCGGATCAGTCAACAGTCGGACAGTAGGAGAACCCGAATTTTGTATTCCAACTAGGGGGTTCCGTTTCCGGAGGAGTTAAATAATGTGAAACTCTCGCTATCTAACTTTTGCTGGCCGAAATTTCGCTGGCCCAAATCTCTCTTAGCTTAGCTCTCGTTGGCCTAACTCAAGCTGGTCCAACTCTCGTAGGGCGAACTCTCACATGCCCAACTCTCGCTGGCTCAGCTCTCGTTGGCCTAACTCAAGCTGCTCCAACTCTCGTAAGGCTAAATCTCGTTGGCTTAACTCTCACTTAGTCAGAACAAAAAACTTTATTAATGTATAAGTGCATATCTTCGCTGTTTCTTAGTCGATCCTAGTGTAACTCGCAGCATCGATGGCGAATGTCATAAGCTACGTGCATGTGAAATTGCAAGTCGGTAGCTTTATTAATTGCGAGATCTATGCGGCAGCTGGAGTTTTTTGTTATTTGCGGCGAAAGAAAGGGAGTTATCTTAAACCGAAAACAAACCGTCTGTTTATGATTACTAAGAGAACCTACATACCAAAAATGGGATGCCTAGCTCTTATAGATTTCAAGATCTGGCTTGTTGATTGGACATGGATTGGCTTAGACATTCGCCTCCTAACCAGAGGTTCATGGTTCGACCTAAACTAATTGTTGAGAAGGTCGCAAGGGCGAAGTAGGGGGTGCGGAGTGCGGGGTAGTATGCCAGTTTACTCACCGTGTCCTCGTCGTCGTCCGTGTTGTCCAGCTGCTCCTGCTGCAGCTGCGCCAGCTCCTGCTGCTGCAGATCCTGGGGCGTCGACTCCTCGGATATGACCGACTCGGAGGGCAGATTCTCGACGAAGGCCACAAAGTTGCCGCAGCTGCTCGGCTCCAGCGGCGTCTGCCCCGCGAGCGCCTCCTGTGCCGCTGCTGGGCGTGGCAGCCTAGCGCCGCCCTTGGCCAGCTGCACGTGCTCAATGGAGCGTGTGTAGCGCGTGTTGAGCTTAATGCTGTTCTGTGGCGATGACAGTGATGCCGGCGAGGGCGTTTGCCGCTCCTCCTCCTCCCGCTGCCCCTCTGTCACCGGTTTGTCCATCTCGCTGCCGCCCAGACGCAGCTGCTGCTGTATGAGACGCTCGGCCTCCAGCAGCAGCTCGTCGACGGAGCGCGTGTCCGTGTCGTCGGAGAGGCGATTCACCTCCTGGAATATGCTGTCCGGATCGCTGGGCTCGATGTTGCAGTCCTGCTCCTTGGCCAGAAACTCAATGATCGAATTGCTGCTGCTGTAGTCGAGGGCATTTAAATCCATGCTCAACGCATCCTCATCCCCCTCAGCCGTCAGCTGCCGCATCTGCCGCATCTGCTGCTTGTGTGGACTGAGCACCTTGGACATGGCCCCTTCCTCACCCTCTGCACGCCCCTCGCTTCCTACTGCTAATGTTTTGTTTTTCTTCTTTTTTTGTTTTTGCTTTTTGTTTATTTGTTTGGTTTGGCTGCGTCGCTGACTGGTGCCGTCTTGTTTGCCTTTGTAGCTTGTTAGCACATTAAATGCCACACACGTTTGTTACTAATTTGATTCAACTTAATTTGGGTTTGCAACAAACGCACGCTTAAAAAAAAACATAATTTTCTTATTTTCCCGTCTGTTTGTATATTACGACTGGGGTTGTTGAATGCTTATCGATAACACGACAAGTGTGTCGCAAATATCGATACTGCTGCAGGTGGTAACACTGGAAATGCATGTCACAGTTGCCAACAGTGCTGCCATTTTTTTCGAGATAAAATAACGATATGGCGGGAATGGATAAAAAAAAGCTAAAATAAAATAAAAAAAAGAGCTATTATATTAAATTAATTAATGTGAAACTCTCGCTGTCCAACTCTAGCTATTTCAAAAGCTAATAACCCAATTTAATAGGACTAAAAAAACTGTCAGCACTAGTGATAACAACCATACCGAATCAAATACGTCAATTTTAACCAGAAAAAAAATATTTAAAAAAAATATATGTATATTTATTTGTTATTTTTGTTTTCTTTTGTAGTGCTGTCGGTTTATCTTTGCTCTCTATTTGTATTTTATATATTTATATTTCATTTATTTCTATCGACTTATCGATAGCCACTGTGGTGCTTGTGAATAGCAGAGTCTCAAATAATAATTATGCTAGAATATAATATATGCAATATAAACATTAAACGCAAATAATGATTATATTAATAAAATTCAAAAGCTGTGTCCATTTAAATAGAAATTTAAAACAACTTCAACTACATATCATGCAATTTTCATGTACAAGTTTCGATTCAAACTGTGCGCACAACACACTCTGCTCGATAACATAGTGCAGCGCTGCTATCGATGGCGCTGTTATTGCGATGTAATTGCCATCGATAGCACTCCATCACTAGTCACAGTGAAACTGCCAAACCGATAACAAAAACTCGTCTGCTCGGCATTAAAAATTTCTTGTGGCGCTGCAAAATATTTTCCAGCGATTCGGTAAGTTTTCCGTTGTTATTGTTGTTGCAGCGGTTGCCAAAGGCCAGGCAAGAGCAGTTTTGAGCCAGCCCAAGCGCTGCCACCGTTCGATATATTAAAATAATTAATAAAAAAGTCTCGGCCTGGCCATTTGACAACTTATGTAATTGGCAATCGATGCTAATATTTGTTATTATTTGTTGTTATTTCGGCTGTTGTTGCAGAAAATATGATACGTGCACCGCTAGTGAAGGCGCTGGGCGCCCTGGGCTCGCCCACCCATCAGCTGGCCAGCCGAGCGGTCCGCACCAGCGCCGTCCTGGCCCAGACGCCGGCCAAGGCGCCCGAGAAGATCGAGGTCTTCGTGGACGATATTCCCGTTATGGTGCAGCCGGGCACCACGGTGCTGCAGGTGAGCATCCCCCCAGGCTGCCCCTCCGGCTGCCCCACTATTCGCCATTCCAATTATACCCTGTACCCATTGAAAAATGGGCAATACAGGGCTACTTGCGTTGTCAGAATGTGTGTAACAGGCAGAAGAAGGCGTGGTAGTATATATATTCTTGATCAGAATAACGAGATGAAGCCATGTCAGTCTGTATGAACGCTATAGTACTAAACCTATCATTTTTATACCCTGTATCCATTGAAAAATGGGCAATGCAGGGCTATCAGCTTTGTCAGAATGTGTGTAACAGTCATAAGAAGGCGTGGTAGTATATATATTCTTGATCAGAATAACGAGATGAAGCCATGTCAGTCTGTATGAACGCTATAGCTCTAAACCTATCATTTTTATACCCAGTACCCATTGAAAAATGGGCAATACAGGGCTATTAACTTGGTCAGAATGCATGTAACAGGCAGAAGACGTGGCAGGCCCACAAAGTATATATATTCTTGTTCAGGATGACGAGCTACGTCGATAAAGCCCTGTCTGTCCGTCTGTTTGAACGCGTCGATATCAGCAACTATAAGAGCTACAAGAGCTACAAGAGCAGTTATAGTCATTCTTAAAAGGCGTATACCATTATTATTATTATTATTATTATTATTATTATTATTATTATTATTATTATTATTATATTATTATAATAATTAAAGGCTTACAAATCTATCTACGTAAATTCCGTCTTCTACGAACTGTAGCGATAATTAATATCTACCAATTCTATTAATTATAATTATTACATTATACATGAGAAAAACAAAACCGATTCCCAAAAATCTATATATATTTAATCGCCGGGGAAAAGAATCGATTAAATCGAATCCTAGTCGAATCGAAGCCCAGCTCTAGTGCAGGGTATAAGACAGTCGGGCTGGCCGACTGACAATTGAACTGTGCACAGGCCGCTGCCGAGATCGGCGTGGAGATTCCACGCTTCTGCTACCACGAGCGCTTGGCCGTCGCTGGCAACTGCCGCATGTGCCTGGTGGAGGTGGAGAAGTCGCCCAAGCCGGTGGCCGCCTGCGCGATGCCCGTGATGAAGGGCTGGCGCATCAAGACCAACTCGGATTTGACGCGCAAGGCGCGCGAGGGCGTCATGGAGTTCCTGCTGATGAACCATCCGCTGGACTGTCCCATCTGTGATCAGGGCGGCGAGTGCGATCTGCAGGATCAGGCCATGGCCTTCGGCTCTGACCGTTCACGCTTCACAGACATCAACTACACGGGCAAGCGGTAAGTTCAGCCTCTCCCCAGTCATGCCCCAAAAGCCAACTTAAACTGTGTTCAACTCGCCCCCTTAGCGCCGTGGAGGACAAGGACATTGGACCGCTGGTCAAGACGGTGATGACCCGCTGCATTCACTGCACACGCTGCGTGCGCTTCGCCTCGGAAATCGCCGGCGTCGATGATCTGGGCACCACGGGACGCGGCAACGACATGCAGATTGGCACCTACGTGGAGAAGCTCTTCCTCACCGAGCTCTCCGGCAATGTGATCGATCTGTGCCCCGTCGGTGCGCTCACCAACAAGCCCTACAGCTTTGTGGCACGCCCCTGGGAGATACGCAAGATCAGCAGCATCGATGTGCTCGACGCCGTTGGCAGCAACATCGTTGTCAGCACCCGCACCAACGAGGTGCTGCGCATCTTGCCGCGCGAGAACGACGACATCAACGAGGAATGGCTGGCGGACAAGTCGCGCTTCGCCTGCGACGGTCTGAAGCGTCAGCGCCTGGTGGCGCCCATGCTGCGCATGCCCAACGGCGAGCTGCAGGCGGTGGAGTGGGAGGGCGCCCTGATTGCCGTCGCGAAGGCGATGAGGAACGCCGGTGGCAAGCTTGCCGGCGTCGCCGGTCAGTTGGCCGATGTGGAGGCCATGGTGGCGCTCAAGGATCTGCTCAATAAGCTGGGCGGCGAGCAGCTGGTCACCGAGCAGGACTTCATCAAGGGCAGCGGCATCGATGTGCGCTCCAGCTACCTGCTGAACAGCACCATTGCAGGTGAGCAGAGAAGTAGAGTTGGCCCAACTCTCGCTGGCCTAACTCAAGATGGCCTAACTCAAGCTGGCCTAACTCAAGCTGGTCTAACTCTCGCTGGCTTAATTCTCGTTGGCCTAACTCAAGCTATTCCATCTCATGCTGATCCAACTCTCGATGGCCCACTTCTCGTTGGCCCAACTCTCACTCAGTCAGAACAAAAAACTTTTTATATGTATACATGCATATCTTCGCTGTTTCTTATTTGATCGTAGTGTTACTCGCCGCATCGATATCTTTTGTGATTTGCGGCGGAAGAAAAGGAGTTATCAAAAATCTAAAACGAACCGTCTGCTTACGATTACTTAGAGAACTTACATACCAAAAATGGGATACCTAGCTCTTATAGTTTTCAAGACATAGCCTTTTTTCAGACTTAATACAAATTCATATTTTCGCTTTTATTTCGATTAAATAGATTTTTTTCTTTTCGATCGATTCTTACAAATTATTCGAACCCAGCTCTACAGAGCAGATAGAAAGAGTTAATGCTAATCCCTATCCCAATTCCCATCCGATCTTCACAGGCTTGGAGGAGGCCGACGCTGTGCTGCTGGTGGGCACCAATCCCCGCTATGAGGCGCCGCTGGTGAACACGCGTCTGCGCAAGGCCTACGTGCACAATGAGCTGCAGATCGCCTCGATTGGACCCAACGTCGATCTGTCCTACAAGCACGAGCATCTGGGCGCCGATGCCACTCTCATCAAGGACGTCTGCAGTGGCTCGCACGCCTTCTCCAAGGTGCTGGAGGGCGCCAAGAAGCCGGCCATCATCATCGGCGCCGATCTGCTGGAGCGTGCCGATGGCGCCGCCATTCATGCCACAATTTCCGAGTACTGTCAGAAGCTAAGCAAGCCGGTAAATATATTGAAAGATATGCTCTATTTATACCCTGTGCCCATTTGAAAAATGGGAAAAACAGGATTAATAACTTTGTGCGAATGTATGTAACAGGCAGAAGGAGGCGCGGCAGACCCCACAAAGTATATATATTTTTGATCAGGGAGACGAGCTGAGTCGATTTAGCCCTGTCTGTCTGTCTGTCCGTCTGTCTGTCCGTCCGGATGAGTGCGTAGATCGCAGAAACTACAAAAGCTAGAGAAGCCGTTTTGGTTGCTATAGGTAGGTATATACCATACGCAGATCAATTTTATTTCAAATCATGTACGCCACGCCCCCTTTACGCCCAAAAATCAATAAAACCCACACAACCTGTTCAAAAACATAAAAAGTTGAATAACAAGCGTAATATTAAACATAGAAGGTTATTATTTGGAACATAAGCTCTCTTGTATTATATTTAACTATCCTGTCTTATATCCTAAAAAAGCATTGAAATCGGCTAAGAAACACAGGAGATATAAGCTTCACAATAGTTGAACTTAAAAGTTCAAAAACAAGCGTAATATCAATCATAGAATGTTGTTATTTGGTATATATACTCTCTTCTAATATATTTTTTAACTATCTTTCCCCTACCGACGTAACAAAGTTGAGGCATCTTTCCGTGTCGACATTAAACCCATAAACAAATAAATGCCTGGCTCTTTTCAGAACTGGAACGCCTTCAATGTCTTGCATAACAGCGCCGCCCAGGTGGGCGCCTTTGATGTGGGCTACCAGCCGGGCTTGCAGCGTGCTCTGCAGGCACAGCCCAAGGTGCTCTTCCTGCTCAACGCCGACTCCGGCAAGCTGACCCGTGATCAGCTGCCCAAGGACTGTTTTGTGGTGTACATTGGGTCCCATGGCGACAATGGTGCGTCCATAGCCGATGCTGTGCTGCCTGGCGCCGCTTACACCGAGAAGCAGGCAACCTATGTGAATACCGAGGGTCGTTCCCAGCAGACACTACCGGGCGTTTCTCCGCCGGGTATGGCGCGCGAGGATTGGAAGATACTGCGCGCTCTGTCCGAGGTCACGGGCACTCCACTCGGCTACGACACGCTCGACGAGCTGCGCTCGCGTCTCGAGCAGATTGCCCCGCATCTCACACGGTTCGGAGAACTGGAGCCGGCCGCCAGCAGCGCAGTCAGCGCCAAGGCAACACCGGTAAGTAGCGTGGGTTGGCGATATCAATGGTACTCCAGTCGCTCCCAAACACGCACGAATATAGTGTAGAGCACAATAGAGTTCAGTTTAATCGGGAGCTCAACCGAGCAACATCTTGGTAACCCTGGGTGCACAAGAGGTAAAACGAGTACACGTATTTGAGGGATCCAGATTTAAAGAAGGTCTGTTGTGGGGTACTAACCTAACAATCAGACAACACAATAGAGTTAGGTTAGGTTAGGTTGTGCCGGTGAACCCCCAGTAAGTGGGGATTCCGCATAGACCATGGATGATCCTTAGTGGAACCGGTGAAGGAGTTCCTAGAGAGTAATTTTATCCAGAAACGATACGCGCCTGTTTGGCGAAGTTTAGCAGCTCCCTTGGAGATCTACGGGCGGCGTCTGATAGTTGTTGTAGTGTATGTGAGCCGAGATGTTTGTGTCTTGTCCTTGCCAGGGCTGGGCAGTGGCACATGAGATGCTCTAGAGTTTCCTGGAGTCCTGGTTCATTGCAACTCCTGCAGTTTTTATTGGTAAGAATATTGAGCTTACAGGCATGTAGAGTTAAATGAAACATAAAATATCGTGGAATACCAGGGGTATTACTCTATTAATCATCCCACAAATTTCGCCTCGATGCCACCTTTAAATAACTCTCTAAAGCCAAACAAAGAGGTAAAACGAGTACACATATTTGAGGGATCCAGATTTAAAGAAGGTGTGGGGTACTAACCTAACAATCAGACAACACAATAGAGTTAAATGAAACATAAAATATCGTGGAATACCAGGGGTATTACTCTATTAATCATTCCACAAATTTCGCCTCTATGCCACCTTTAAATAACTCTCTAAAGCCGAACAAAGAGGTAAAACGAGTACACATATTTGAGGGATCCAGATTTAAAGAAGGCCTCTTGTGGGGTACTAACCTAACAATCAGACAACACAATAGAGTTAAATGAAACATAAAATATCGTGGAATACCAGGGGTATTACTCTATTAATCATTCCACAAATTTCGCCTCTATGCCACCTTTAAATAACTCTCTAAAGCCAAACAAAGAGGTAAAACGAGTACACATATTTGAGGGATCCAGATTTAAAGAAGGTGTGGGGTACTAACCTAACAATCAGACAACACAATAGAGTTAAATGAAACATAAAATATCGTGGAATACCAGGGGTATTACTCTATTAATCATCCCACAAATTTCGCCTCTATGCCACCTTTAAATAACTCTGTTCACCTCTCTTCCCCACAGAGCAAATCCATCAGCGGCACCCCAATCGACGTGAAACTTAAGGAGCTGCGCGATTACTTCATGACCGATGCCATTTCTCGCGCCTCGCCCACCATGGCCAAGTGCATATCGGCGGTCAACAAGCAGCAGCGGGAGGACGAGGCCAAGCAGCGTGCGGCGATCTGAGCTGGGAGTCTTGGCCTATATATATAATAACATAATTATTAAACACTTCATGTTGACTCTTTTTGCTTTTCGTATCTTGTCTCTGCTCCAAACATTGGCACCAAATGACACCAAATTCTGAATCGGGCCGAAAGCGAATCGAAGAGTTGCTACCACAAAGAAGAATTGTAAAGAGAAGAGCGTGAAAGTTGTTCAGTTGCGCTGAGCAGTTTGTAAATGTCATTGAATTTGTTAAAAACAAACAAGTAATACAAAACTAGGAAAAATAAAATAAATTAAATATGAAATCGACATCTATTTGACTACATATAGAAGCCATAACAGCTCCATGTGTGTCTATCTCTCTCGCTCTATGCGGCAGTCTCGTTCTTATTGGCAACGCAGTAAAAATACTCTTAAGGTTCTATTGTACTTTATGTATCTTAAAGATTATACATCTCCCATCTGAAAAGGGGTAATGTAGGTCCTATTGAAAAATCCATTATACCTGTCTGAAAGTAGAATTTTATTTATTGAAGCTAAAACGACGGAGGTGCAACACTTCCGATTTTATAAGGTATATTTTAGTGGTAATCAAAGGCACCATAAATGCATAAAATTAAAGTAAAGGGTCTCCTACGTCCGACTGTAGCCTTCCGTCTGACTGATTTTTAGACCCTTTACTTTAAAAAAGTAAAAAGGGTCTATTAGTTTAGTGCAAAGAGGAAATGTGTGTAACACCCAGAAGGAGGCGTGGCAGACCCCACAAAGTATATATATTCTTGATCAGGACGACAAGCCGAGTCGATATAACCATGTCCGTCCGTCTGTATGAACACCTAGATCTCAGCAACTATATGAGCTAGAGACACCATATTCGGTACTTAGGTTCCCCTATTCAGTAAGCAGCACGAGTTTGTTTTAGCTGCTGCTGTAGCCACAGTTTTCAAGCTATTGATTTGTAATTTGGTATTTAACTAGTTTACAACATTCTCTACCGACGCTGTGAATTTTGTTTTGATCGGATAAGAATCAGCAAAAATATGCCACAGACAATTTGCCGCACTAGGCAGAGGGGGCGTGGTGTGCCTTGCTTACGCGGATAGCTTAGTGTGTGGGTTTCTGATTGTGTTTGTATGTACATATACTCAAAGTAAAGGGTCTCCTACGGTCGGTTACGTCCGACTGTAGCCTCCGTCCCACTGATCTGCCCCGTCCATATATTTTTAAAATATAAATCCATTGGTAATTTTTTTCGAAGAGTTATTTGTGTTTATGAAGACGATGGGAATACAACTTGCTGCTTGGTTTGTAAAATAGAGATCTATTGATTGAAATTATTAGGCATAAAGTCGCGTCTATCCGCACTGAGGATGAACCCAATCAATGGTGTGCTCACACTCGAATACAATATGAAAATTAAAGCCAATTTATTATATCACTCGCTCTAAGAGTTTGAGATCTAAAAGATGCGACAAATAAGAGATTCTCCAGACTGTTCCCAGACATAATCGATAGAAGGATAGAAGCACAATTAGATAATACGTTTTTATGGCGGACAAATAAAAACACAAATTCGTTTTGTGGGTGAAAAATTCAATTTTTCTACCGTAAAAATACAGATTTATTTAATTCGTTTTTAGCATTCACAAAATGGTAACATTTTCGCAATTTTGAGTGCCTGCCGCACAGAGCATCGGAATCGGAATCGGAATCGACATCGTCATCGACATCGTCATCGGCATCGTCATCAGCTCCTGCAAGGCGTGACGTGGAGGCAGATAGACGGCACGCATCGGAGCATTCGACGTGCTGGTATTTGGTTCAGCTGAATGCCAATGGCAATGCCAAGACTGCGTCTCCTCCTGCCGTCCTCCTGCCCTCTCGGGCTGCTCTGCTCTGTGCGTGAACTGAGCTATTATTGTGTGTGTGTCTGATTCAATCGAAACTAAATTTAAAACTTGAACTTTTTATCGCTACGCAGCGGCAACAACTGTCCAACTCGTTGGAGGCTGCCAGTTGGGGTGCTTGTGGGGGAGGGAGTGTGGGGTGCGGGTGTGTGTAGGGTGAGGGGTGAGGGGTAAGGGGATGCGGTTGTGCGTTTAGCTGCAGCAGCTGGCGGGTGTGGGATCCAGGCCGGAGCGCTTGGTGATGCTGAGACGGGTGAACTCCTCGGCGGTTGTGGGATGGATGCCGACGGTGTTCATCAGCGTGGGTATGGTCAGGCCGGACTTGACGGCAGCGGCAAAGCCCTGGATGACCTCGCCGGCAACTGGTCCCATGTAGTGCAGGCCATAGATGCGCTGATCGCCGTAGCGCTGGGCGACGGCCTTCAGATAGCAATAGCGCACGCTCTTCTGGGGTATGAAGAACTCCGTGGGCTTGTAGTAGCCGTGGAACACTTCGATCTCATCGGCGCCGTACATCTTGATGGCGTCCTCCTCGCTGAGGCCGACGCAGGCGTACTCGAGCGGGGTGAACACGGTGGTGGCCACGTCCGCATAGTCCATCTTCACATCGGAGTCGGCGTAGAGGCGGCGCGCCAGGAGGCGACCGGCCAGTATGGCAACTGGCGTTAGCTCCGGCTTGCCATGGATAATATCGCCAACAGCATAGATGTGCGGCACATTGGTTGTCTCCTCGGTGTCCACCGGTATCTTGTCCTTGTGCGTCAGCACGCCCGCATTCTGCAAATTGAGATCTTCGACCAGACCCTTGCGACCGATGGCCCACAGCACCGTGTCGTAGACATCGCTGCCGATCTCGCCAGTCTCCGTGTTCTCGTACTTGACCAGCAGCTTGCCATCCGCCTGCTTCTCCACGGAGAGGGGCACCGTCTTGTGCAAGAACGGAATGCCACGCTCGTCCATGGACGCGGCCACCAGATTGGCCATCTGCTGATCGAAGCCGCGCAGCACAATCGAGCGCACCATCACGGTGGGCTTATAGCCAAGACCCTTCAGGAAGCCGGCGCACTCCAGTCCAATGTCTGCAACACGCAATAAACCAGCATTAGAATATAGAATAGAAGATGCAAGTGAGAAAGTAGCACAAAATTCAGTACTTACAGCCGGCGCCCACGACGAGCGTCTTGCCGGGCTCGCGGTCCAAGCTGAAAATATCATCACTGGTGATGCCGTACTCCACGGCGCCGGGTATATCCGGATAGCGGGGACGGCCGCCCACGGCAATCACAAAGGTCTGCGCGGTGATGGTGCGATCGCCGTTCTTCAGCTTGGCGGACAGTGTGTGGGAGTCCACAAACGAGCCCAGGCCATTGATGTACTCCACTTTCCTGCGAAAGAGCGCAACAATTAATTCAATTGTCTTGTTTGTTATCACGTAAATGTATATGATTCTCGATCCTATGCCTAAATTCGACGGATAATCGTTCTTTGGATTAGTAAGACCCTTGGGTTCCTTGGACTCTTAAGCGAAGGTCCAAGAATCCCTCTAACCCTTATAGTACTAAAATTATTTATACCTTGTGTATGTACGTTGCATTTGGGAGCACGGATCTTGAATTGAATCCGTACAAACCGATCTCTTCTATTTGGTCTCCCTATAGAAGTAGCCTAAACTTTAAATAACCCTACCCTCTACTAACTAACCGACGTACTAATATATTCTTATTTATTTATTTTGCGTCAGCTACGTTAGCTTAACATATATAATTTTAACCACTCCTAGCAAAAAACTTTTCAAATACTCTGTTGTCTATAATCGTCTCTTTCGAGTATTTGATTCCGATACCTCTCTTCAATCTGTAAAGTTCGCTCTTTAGAATTATTCAACTCAATAAAACGTTGCAAATTAGTATTATTATCTGTGTCTCTGTGATAAGGAATTATGAAAACACAAAGTGCAGGGTCTGCTACTGTTGGTTACGTATATCTGCATTCCGTCCGACTGATCTGCTCTGTCCTTGCTGGTATTAATGTGTATCTGAATGTTCTCAAATAGATAAGTGAGTAGGTCACCACTTACTTGTCGCGCAAATCGACGCGTGTCACCCAGTTGACGGACTTGATGTGGTTCTGCACGGAGGTGACCAGCTTGCTCCAGTCGGGCTTGATCTTCTCGGTGATGTTCCAGCCGTAGGAGGCCGCCTCTTGCACGGACTCGCCCAGCATGGAGGCCTGATGCATGAGCTTCTTTGGTATGCAGCCGACATTGACGCAGGTGCCACCGATGCCCCATTTGGTGCCGATGGGCGTGGGCTTCACGTAATCCAGACAGGCGACGCGGGCGCCCTGCGCCACAGCCTCCTTGGCACAGGCCAAACCACCAGAGCCGCCGCCAATCACCACCAGATCGTAATCGTAAATACCTGCGTGAGACAACAAGAACATGGCAATCAATAAATCAATTCAACTGCATAACTCGTCAGCATTCACATGGTGCTCGCTGATGCGACGCTGATGGACGCAAACGTATGTCCATGTAGGCGGAACGATAGATACTACGTCCCTCCGAGGGCTGCGCGTCCGCCAGCGAGATGGGCAGAAACTCAAACAGATGCATTTGCGTCGCGACTTGTGCCAAGACTGAGGAAGACCTGCGGACCACGCCTACACCTATTCCTATTCCTATTCTTATTATTGTTATTCTTATTGTTTTGCTGGTGACATTTAATTATGCACCTGCGTCTCGCTCAGCAAATCAAAGTGGAGCAATCATCGGTGCCCCGCCTTGGCGTGTGGTTTGGCTTGGATTTGCTTTTGCTTTGACCCAATACGCTTGCCATGGTTACGATTATACGATTACACGATTATACCATGTCAGAGTCGGCTGGGCTTGATTGCCACTAGTTGCCACATGGGGCAGGGGCAGGGGCAGGGGCAGGGGCAGGGACAGCGGCTGCATTTCGTGCTGGCTAACGAAGTAGCTCTGCCGTGAACCCACACAAATCCAAATCCAAATAGTCTGCGCTCTGATTAGGCTATATTTAGCTAAAGACAAGAATTCGCTGAATCACAACTTATCGCCGATGAATCCAAGTTGTTAATATGCTTTTTATTGCAGCCATGATTCTATGATTCCTATATATTATATTCTTATGATTCATTTCTATATCAAGCTGGTCACGTTATTGTTGAATAACCATTCAAAGGGTTTAAGTTGTATCGCATAAACTGCATAAATTCCAGATCAGCATAGGTTGGCTTATAACGGTCAAGAAGGTTCACTAAGGTCTATTGTGCTACGTGGGTTTGTCCCTACCACTTCAGGCAAATTTTGTACTCAGAACCATTCGTTGGTTTTGATAAAGATTAAGCCTACTCGGGGGAATTTGTGTTAGATCTGAGAGGTCGGAGAGATCTTCCACCCACAATTAAAATACATATAATATAATCACCAATTTAAGAGACACAAAACTAGTTAAATTCTGTCTTTAGTAGTTTGTAGGTATATATCATACGCAGATGAAGTTTATCTCAAATGCTGGTCACGCCGAGTTTACGCCCCAATAATAATAATAATAATAATAATTAACCCTCTAACGGGTAAGACCGTCTACAGACGGTCTCCAGTTTTTGGCGTCTAGCGATCAAACTGTTGACTTTTTTGAATCAAATGAAATTGATATATCTTTAAAATTAAATTTCCTTTCTTTTAAGATATATTTAACCACATTTCACCCACGCGTTCAATTACAATCATCGTCTGAACTTGAAAATTTGAAAAAACTCAGAAAAAAATACCCCTTGACAAAAGTAGTTTTCGCACAAAATAAATAAAATATTTAAACTTGTCCAATCTACTTGGGATTTTTTTTACTGATAGCTCAGACAATATGTTTATTGAAATAAATTATTTTGTAATGCGTAAATTAATATAAATGTTGATTTGCATAAAAAATTCATTGACCGTCTGTAGACGGTCTTGCCGGGCTGAGCGTAAAAAATCGCGACTGCGCTGCCTGCGCTGCTTGCGAGTGCACAATTGAGGCCATAAATACTTCTAGTAGAGATATCGCTATGAAATTTTCACCAAAAATCTAAAAAATTAATTTAAATATACTATAAAAATATTGGCCACATCGGCCGACTATATCCTATAGCTCCCATAGAACCCTCTAACGCGCAAACACTCGAGTGTATCCATATTGTCGATCATTTAAATGCGAAATAGACGACTTTACCTATATAAGGCAATATATTTATGCATCCAAAATGTGGTTAATGCATAACCACATAATGCATAATGATCAGTGGATGACTTTCCTTTGCTTGAAGATTCAAATATGAACTCGAAAAATAGTTTCATGGATCGGTTTCATGCTCGTGTAGAGTTCCGACATATTTCTATATTATATTTCTATCATGGATATGGCCACCACTTATAGAGTTTTGAGAGGGAATAGTTCCTGGTCTTATCGCCAGCAAATCTACTTATTATATATACACTGAAGTGCAAAACTGTAACACCATTGTGATACTCTAACTTCAACTGTCTGTATCTTCTCTTCTGTTGAATGGATTTCAAAGATCTTAGTGTTGTTTTGTTTGTCAGTTAGTCTACTATATATTCTAAAAATTTGATGCCATTTGACAAGCTCGAAGAAATATGCGAAAGCAAAATGTAAAAAATGTCAAATGTTACAGTTTTGCACCCTTGCTATTTTGAAAAAAAAATTTTGTTTATTTTAATCTACTGTAATGTATCTACAGTTTCTTTTAATTTTTTAGTTAATCTAAGCAATTTAACATAATGTGGGTGTACAATTGTCCTGATTTAGTGTACCATTCGTCCTTTGTCCTTTCCCACAACCCCATAATACCACTACGTAGGACCCCAAAATTCCCTAGCTGCTATTTTACTTGGACTCAAAATTTTTTCATTGCATTCCAATCGGGAGACAGTGTCTTTCACATAATAAATAGAAATTTGGGTTTTGACTTTATATTTTGGCCAGAAAGGACGTGCTTTGGGTCAGTTGCTCTCTAAAAAAGGGCATTTTTGAGCAAAAAGGCCCATTTTTCCGATAAAATTCTGGAAGAATCCATTTTAAAAAATTGTAAATATTGCTTCTTTCACTTTATACTATCAAATAAAACCAAAAGACCAACTGTTTTTTGTTATTTTAAGTCTCAAAAAAACATTTATCTGACACCCAGACTGCTGATTTGCTGTAACCATGTAAATTGCATGTAAATTGCATGGTAGCAGTCTGTGTGTCAGATAAATGTTTTTTTGAGACTTAAAATAACAAAAAACAGTTGGTCTTTTGGTTTTATTTGATAGTATAAAGTGAAAGAAGCAATATTTACAATTTTTTAAAATGGATTCTTCCAGAATTTTATCGGAAAAATGGGCCTTTTTGCTCAAAAATGCCCTTTTTTAGAGAGCAACTGACCCAAAGCACGTCCTTTCTGGCCAAAATATAAAGTCAAAACCCAAATTTCTATTTATTATGTGAAAGACACTGTCTCCCGATTGGAATGCAATGAAAAAATTTTGAGTCCAAGTAAAATAGCAGCTAGGGAATTTTGGGGTCCTACGTAGTGGTATTATGGGGTTGTGGGAAAGGACAAAGGACGAATGGTACACTAAATCAGGACAATTGTACACCCACATTATGTTAAATTGCTTAGATTAACTAAAAAATTAAAAGAAACTGTAGATACATTACAGTAGATTAAAATAAACAAAATTTTTTTTCAAAATAGCAAGGGTGCAAAACTGTAACATTTGACATTTTTTACATTTTGCTTTCGCATATTTCTTCGAGCTTGTCAAATGGCATCAAATTTTTAGAATATATAGTAGACTAACTGACAAACAAAACAACACTAAGATCTTTGAAATCCATTCAACAGAAGAGAAGATACAGACAGTTGAAGTTAGAGTATAACAATGGTGTTACAGTTTTGCACTTCAGTGTATATATAGTTCGCCCAACATCTCGTGATGATGCAAAAAATACTCCTAATATATCATTCAATTTACCTTCATATATTAGATTTAATAAAACTGGTGAAATGGTGCAATTCTAATGAAATTTAAACATTTTGTAACAAATGTAAATTCCATAACTACAGTAAAAAATTGTTTTCAATAATATCACCAAACAAAAAGTAATCATAATATATTTAAATGATCGACAATACACAAATACACACTCGAGTGTTTGCTTGTTAGAGGGTTCTATGGGAGCTATAGGTTATAGTCGGCCGATGTGGCCAATTTTTTTATAGTATATTTAAATTATTTTTTTTAGATTTTTGGTGAAAATTTCATAACGATATCTCTACTAGAAGTATTTATTGCCGCAATTGTGCACTCGCAAGCATGCACACGACCATGAAACCGACCCATGAAACTATTTTTCGAGTTCATATTTGAATCTTCAAGCAAAGCAAAGTCATCCATTGATCATTATGCATTATGTGGTTATGCATTAACCACATTTTGGATGCATAAATATATTGCCTTATATAGGTAAAGTCGGCTATTTCGCATTTAAATGATCGACAATATGGATACACTCGAGTGTTTGCTCGTTAGAAGGTTCTATGGGAGCTATACGTTATAGTCGGCCGATGTGGTCAATTTTTTTATAGTATATTTAAATTATTTTTTTAGATTTTTGGTAAAAATTTCATAACGATATCTCTACTAGAAGTATTTATGACCCCGGCTGTGCACTCGCAAGCGCAGTCGCGATTTTTTACGCTCAGCCCGGCAAGACCGTCTGTAGACGGTCAAAAGTTTTTTCCACCTGGCGGGCGTTCTAATCAATATTTTGGGATGAAATTCAAAAATTAAGCTTTTGTCGACAATATTTACCACCAAAAAAAATCCCAACTTCGTACGACCATTTTTTCGAGTTTGCCCGTTAGAGGGTTAAGCGTAGAGCATTGGTATTTGGAATATATACTCTCTTCTATTATTTTTAACTACCCTGAAAAGCTCATTGAAATCGGTTAATAGACACAGAAGTTATTAACGAAACAATATTGCAGGCGTTGATTCACTCGCCCTCTATTTCAAATATAGGGTATTTCTTCCTTGTTCGGTTTATTTTTGATGAGCGAATGGTTCAACTAGATACAGTTTACTCATACAGTTCAGTTGGAATAGCTAGCTTAATTATGCCAAAGCATTATTTCAAAAATGTATTATTTTAAATTAGTATTTACATACTAAAAATAAATATAGAATGTTTTTAAAAGATTAAACAGCACTTCATTTTTCGTGTGCGGTAATAAATAAGTTTATATTACCTCGTGAATAGATAACTTTATTCAAACCGAACAGCGATTTCGTTTTAAGTTCGTATTATTTTTTATCACAAGTTTGAAAATAAACAGAAATAAAGCAAACTGATGGCTGTATAAGAATTGAACCTTATAGAAGAACTTTAGAAGAATTGAATGGTATAAGAATTCAAACTGTATAAGCGAAGTGTATAAGAGTTAACTGTACAAGAATTGATTTATATAAGTGAATTGAACTCCACTGAACTACAATTGGGGACACAATTTGAGAAACCGTTTAATCGAATTCTATCTGAACTAAAGAACTATCACCTATTTTAGATAGGTGATCTTAAAGAGAATTCGGAGCGAGTTCATTGATGAAATCTCTTTGGATTGTGAGTACCTATGAGCTAATATTTCTCGTCTATCCTCGATTCCATGTTTGGTAGAAGAAAATCAATAGGAAAGGAGCGCCAATTCCCTTTCCGCGTTTTAAGTGCATTATCTATTTTGAAATGTTTGTATGACGAAAGATATTGAGGCTAATTGCAGGGCAATCGAGTCTCCAGGGCATTCGACAGCATGACCGTTAATTAGAGGGCAGTCTCTAATTATAAGTTAAAACATTCACTCTTGCACCCTTGAGTAATACAGAAATGTTTAGACTTATCGCCACATTTGTTATTGCATATTTAGTTTTATTGATAAGCGCATAATGGAGCTGGGCTTCGATGCAGTTTAATCGATTTATTTTCTTGGCAAATGGATATTACGGTTTTTTCGATTAATCGATTAAATCGGTTTCTAGACGTACATCGAAAATGCTGCTTATGTTTATATATAAATATTTATTGGAATCGATCTATCGATGCATAGAACAACAACAAGTCACGATGGCAGTGACAAACACGATAATCATCATGCCCATCATGACGTAAGCGTTTATTGCAAGATAAGACTGAGATGCAAGTGGTATGAAGCCCACTTGTGAAATATATATAAATAATATATACATGCCAAGTTCTTCCCGAACATTCCGTATAACGACCATGGCCGGTGCTTATCTTACGAAATTACTAGACAATTGTAAAAGTTGGAAAGTTGCTTTCAAACAACAACATTCACGCACACATAGAGAGTAAAAATTTACTACGTTTCCGTCCCCCCCTCTGCCCTTTATCATGCCGATCATGACGGTGCAAAATGTGTCCCAAAAAGCCGATAAGTAAGGGGTAACCGCTACGTGCAGGGCAGGGCTTAACAATAGTTATTGCATAATCCACAGTAATAATTATAAATACTTATGCCGATATGCATGCTTCCAGCCGCCATTGCGGTTTATCGCGTTGCCAACGCAGTGGACCGCAATCAATCGATATACAATATGCATATCTCAAGCTGAGACTTGGATGAACCTTTAGCGCAGATCAGTAGGACGCAACCTACACCACGCAGTGTAGAACCCAACAACAGTTATTGCAAAATCATTTATGTTGATATTCCAGCCGCCATTATCGCGCTGCCCATCGAACGATAAACAATGATTGGAAGCAATTGGAAGTGGACTGTAGACTGGGCCTGGGCTTAGCTTTGGGGGGCTTATAAGCGCAGATAAGTCGGGGGCAGAACTGAACAATTATTGCAAAATCCATATTTATGTCGAGCTTCCAGCCGCCATTGCCAATGCCAATAAATATCGCCAAGAGCGATTGCAAGTGGACCGTGGAAGTGGACTGTATGTAGACTGGGCCTGAGCTTACCTTTGAGCAGCTTTGCCTTGCGCACCGGCTGCTGATACATGGCCTGGCGATCGCAGTGCGGGTGGTTGAAGGGGGGCACGTAGCCCTCGGTGTCTTTTTTGTGGCTCTTGTCAGCGGCATTTGTGGACTTCATTGTGGTTAGATATCTTCGTTGCTGCTGTTGTTGTTGTTGTGGATGGTGTTGGAATTTCGAATTGGAAAATGAACTTCCAGCAGCTGATATTTGTGTTGTCGCAGCTGACGGGAAAAGCGTCGAGTGCTGCCGCATCAAAGTGACGGAAAATCTCGAATTCCATAGTGTGAGCGACATTTTCGATAGTACGATAAGTATTACAGGAGGGGAGGGGAATGCCTTTCGCACTAAACAGTTGATGCTGTTGTTGCAAACACTTTATTGCGAATTAACAAATTGTTTGTGGCTTCGCGCGTCGCACAAAATTCACAAAGATACAACAAAGCGCGACGACTGGAATGATTGGAAGGCAGCGCTGCTTCGGCTACGTAACAGCGGCAGAGCGGCTGTTGAATGCGAATGAGCGGTGCAAAGAGGAATGCGATGAAGCTGACGGCACGACAACAGCGATTGTCGGCAGTGCTGCCATCTTAGCCACTTTGTGGCTAGATCTAGCCACTTTGCTTTTGAGCCAGAAATTTTGCCATTTTTTTGTTTTATTTGTCAACTTTTAAGAGAAAATTTCGATAGTTTTAAAATGGTTCAGAAAACTATTGCAACTTAACACTAAAGCATATTAAAATGGCAAATTCACCCAAAAAAGAATTTGGTATACGAAAATGTTTAACATAAGGATTACAGAGAAGTGCAAAATCTTGCCATAAAAATGTATTCTTTTAACATTATTTAACTTTTTTTTTAATAAACCGTTGTTTTTTTTCATTTTAGTCGTTAAGATTGATATTATTCAATTTACTTTTCTAATATAACATATTATTTAATACCTATATTGACGAAAAAACGAAGGGATTACTGCTTAGCCATTTTTTAGCCACTTGCAGATAATTGTTAGCCATTTTTAGCCACTTTTGACTCGAAATCGGGCAACACTGATTGTAGGGTGGTCGAGTCGCCTCGTTGATAAATTCGAACAACATGTTTTGCTAAAAACAATCAACAACATTTGCATAAATTCTTCTAGACACTGGAATGAGCAACAGTTGGCTGGAATGGGATTGGGGTTGCCATGCCAATTAAATATAAAAAATAAAATCGACAGTTGGCAACTCTGTCAGCTGCCGCCACCGGCCGCAACAAAATTGAGGCTAATAATAATAAAAAGTAAAGCACAAACACGAAAATACAAAAAAAAAAAAACAAAGTGTGAGGACGCACGTAACGCTTAGCGATAACAGCAATATTTTGGTAAATCGCTTGGAGCAGCGGCAGTACGTCAGTATCGGCCGTGGCAGCTGGAAAGCTCCGACATTATAACATTTTTTATAGTGCTCCGATTGCCCAATCTGAAAAGTGCGATTAGATTTCGTGACGAAATACAATATTAACAACAATTAACTTGACGTTGGAAGTCGACAGCTGGAAGTCAACGATTGGAATGAACTCCATTTTGATAACGGGCTGCAATCGCGGCTTGGGTTTGGGCCTGGTTAAGGCCTTCAACGCGCTGCCGGAGCCGCCGCAGCATCTGTTTGCCACATGCCGCAGCTTGGCGCAGGCCAACGTAAGTTTATCTCTTAGCTTTTGCTGCCAAGTCATGTCTCGCATGACTCATGCCTGCCCAATTAGTCAATAACAACAACAAAAAGACATCGAAACTGCTGGAACAATCATAGATTGATCCAAACCGGCAATGGAAGCATCAGCGGCTTCCAGTTGTGGACCCTGTGGATGGCATCGCTTGCTACTCACCTTTGCCTGTGGGCGCCATGTTTGCCGTTTGCAGTCTGTGTAAATGTTTTAAACTAATAACCAGAATCAGCAGAAGTCGCCAAATATTGCAGTTTCTTTTCTACGTTCGTTGAAGACGCGCACTGGGCCAATAGAAAACTAAAATTTGATACGATTTTGCGGTTATATATGTATGTATGTTTGTATTTTGTCCGTGCACACTGCCTCTCGCCTGCGAACGCAAATGCGAAATAAGCGGTAAAGTTTTTGCAATTGCTTTTATGTTTTTCCTACGACGCTTTGCACTGACGTTCGCAGCTTGCTTTCCAGTTGTGGAAACGCACAGTTGACTTTTAAACAAAATATCGATATGTCGATAACAACTGCTATCATCTGTTACAGCAGCAGCCCTGTTGGGCGCGCACTTTTGAAAACCCGATTTTATATATCGCTCATTTACTTGAAGAGTGGCGCCAGTCAATAAACGTGATTTTCCATCTAATGATGCAGAAATATTCGTTGGTTAATTATCTAAGTTGGTTCGAAATTGCATTATCCTATCTTCAATACATAGAGCGTGGGAAGATATGTCGTTTTGAAAACTTTAAACGCGTTTATCTCGAGACGCACTTTTTTAAAATATGACACTCTTTAAGTAAATAAGCGATATATTCTTGATCAGGTAGAGGAGCTGATTCGATTGAGCAATATCCGTCTGCCTGTCTGTCTGTCCTGAAAAGCGCGCGTTGCACCATTCGTCCCTTGGCAGCTGGCGCACGTAAAAAAGTATGAAGAAGAAACATTGCTTCTAAGCTTTGTGTGACAGTTTTTTTTAAATTATTTTTAAATTAAAGGGTACCAGGTATTCTACCGTCGGGTCCGTCCGACTGATCTGATCCGTCTATTCTGGTTACAAATGCATTTTTTTACTATATTGCAGGAGCTCAACGAGCTGGCCAAAAAGCATCAAAACATACACGTGCTGGAGATTGGTAAGCAACCCAAGTACAATTACCAAAAGTATTGCCACATATTCAGCACCAACTTTCCTAGATCTGAAGAACTTCGACGACTACGACAAGCTCGTTGGCCAAATCAGCGCCATCACCAAGCAGGCTGGCCTCAATCTGCTCTTCAACAACGCCGGCATGGCCACCAAGTCGGTGCGCCTGGCTGCCACCAGGCACCAGGACCTGCTCGACACCCTCCACACCAACACGGTGGCGCCCATCATGCTCACCAAGGCCTGTCTGCCCCTACTCAAGCAGGCCGTCCAGGCCAACCCAACCCAGTCCATGGGCGTCAAGCGTGCGGCGGTTATCAACATGAGCTCCATTCTAGGCTCCATACAGTCCAACACCGATGGCGGCATGTACGCCTACCGCACCTCCAAGGCGGCCCTCAATGCCGCCACCAAATCCATGAGCCTCGACCTGCGCGACCAGCAGATCCTCTGCGTCAGCCTCCATCCCGGATGGGTGCGCACCGACATGGGCGGCAACAATGCCCCGCTGGACGTACCGACGAGCACCGCCCAGATCGTGGACACCGTCTGCAAGTTCAACGAGTCCCACAACGGCGGTTTCTACCAGTACGACGGCGCCCAGCTGCCCTGGTAGGGCCCAAAAACTACAGCACCGCCTGGGTTTATGTATATCGTATGTTGTATATTGCTATGTTCGTTTTTGGTGCTCAAATAAATTGTTGCAAAATAATAGCAACATCTTTCGACTTTTTTAGGTGTAACCAGAGAGTGAGCTATGTAAAGTCTGAAATATTGTTTGTCCAATAACTTTTGTGTTTATTTCCCCGATTCCCATGCGCTTTTCGGGAGAAATAATTAAAGTGGTAGAGAGTATATTATCTGGAAACAAACCTTCTACATATATACAATAACACGCTTGTTATACAGCTTTAATCGATTAGAGCGTTAAAGGGGCGTGGCATCCAACATTTGAAATAATACAATTAAGAAATGGTTGCTCTAGCTTTTTTCGTTTTTTTTTTTCTCAGCGGCCAAACTTCTACTATATCCATCCTGATCAGGACTATATACACCTTGTGGAATTGCCACGCCTCCTTCTGCCTGTTACATACATTTGCACATAGTTATTAACCTTGTTTTTGCCCATTGCATGGGTGCAGGGTATAAAAACACAAAATGTTATTTTTTTAACCTAAAAAAGTCAAGAGAGGTTTTATTTTTTCTAGGTCAAAACGCTTTCTCGACATACTGTACATAACATGCTAAGGATCGAAGAGCGAAGATCAAAGCGTAGGGGGCGTGGGGGCGTTGGATACCCTGCCATCCGTGCCGTCCATGGGGTATGCCACACGCTTGCGGAGATCAAGGCGGGGCCTGCGGCTGGCGCTGGTGCTGTCGACTGGAATGGGAGGCGGATCGTTCCAGCCGGGTGTGAGGGAGCCTGCCGATAGACGATAGGCGAAATGGAAAATGTTATCCACATGGCCAACAATTGCTGAGCGTTTGGCTTACCTGGAAAGGCGCCGACGGGGGCTATGGCTTGTCCGCTGGGCGGTGGGGGCTGCGGTTGAGTAGGGGCCGTGGTTTCTGGTGCTGGTGTTAGTGCTGGCGGGGGCGGTGGCGGCGGCGTCATGTTCTAATCTTGAATGAGCGTACAACGTTGCAGTTTTGGTTTGTGTTTACTTTCGCTCAACAAAATAAAAATCACAATCAGCTGTTTGGCAGACTGCTCTAGGCACATATCGATTATCGATTATCGACTATGCGCCATATCGAGTGGGCTGCCATCGCTAGGCGCGCTCAGTTTGAATTTAAATTTGAATTTAAGCGTTAATTCAATTAGCAGCTAATGAAACATAAAATTAGTTGTAAATCCATTTTTGTTTTTATCGTTGTGGTTCTTCGATGGTTCTTCGATGTTGTTCAGGTCTCTTACAATAGCCGCTGTCACACGCACAAGAGTCTTGAGTCTAATCTTGTGCAGTGGCCAGCAGCTGCAATAAGCACCGATATATCAGATTATATCTTATATATACACTTTTTCACTTGATTTAGCTTAGTTGCCTTGGTGGAGGGAGGGGAAACAGGGCGACTGGTGACAATAAGCTGTATTTGGGCTATTTAAATGAACGCCTCCTTGGACTGGCATATTAGATGCGTTTTCGTGAATGTTTCTGAATAAATGATGAGTGTGTGGCCGAGCATATGTTTCGTTTCACTTCAATTTCGACTTCTTCTGGCATTGTTTTGAATATTTAATTTATGTAGCAGCTGCTGTTGTTTTTGTTGCTTTCCCTTTGGTTGTTAGTTATTAAATGTTGGCAGTGTATTTTAACTAGTTTTTAAACGCTGCAATTATTGATTTTTAATTTGAATTAGATTTCAAATTCCGTTTGAAGCTATATTTGAGCTAATTGAGCTTAAAAAATGCGCCAAAAATTAAGTTTTGTTGGCAATATGCAATTTATATATTACATTTGCCGCTTAATAGCAGGCAATGAAATGTTTAACCGCGGCGCCTCCAAGTAGGCAGCACTTTTGGCATCAAGCATGAAGAGCGCTGACATTTAATTTACGCCAAAAAATGTAATAAATTCATAATAATTGGATTTCTGAAAATAAAATCAAATTATCTGAATTTGACAGTTTTGTATTCTTTTGCTGCATGCTGCAATTCTTTTGACAGCGCCGCCTGCAAGTAGGCAACACTTTGACAGCATTTTTAATGCTATCTGACAATATTTATAATAATCATGCATTAAAAAGCATGTTCAATGAAATTTAATGAAGTTGTTAGTTTGACATGCTTACATTTTGCTGCAGCAGCTAATTTGCATATTCCATTTGCCGCCGAAATGCAAGCCGATGCCTGAAAGCAGGCAATGAAATTTGTTTCGCCAGCGCCGCCCGCAAGTATGCAACACTCGTATATGATACGCACTGACAGGCTCATTCAACCAAAAAAATATTGAAAAAAATTGTTTGAAAAAAAAATTGGATGAAATTGTTGATTGCTTTTGTATTTAATTGTATGGCACTGATAAAAAAATATGTGTGTGTGTGCTGGAACTGCTGCTTGATGAGAGTTTTTGAAGATCTTTTTGAATCGATGGCAAATGCCTGCACTGCTGACTGTTGTCGCTTAATTAACAATGTTTAACTGAGACAATGTTCTGGCCGGCTGGCAGCTTTTATAGCTGCAGGTGTGCCAAGTGGCCGGCGTCGCTGTCGACGCCAGCGTCGACGCTTCGCATCCCTCAAAAGTTCACAATGTAGACAAGTTTTAACTGCCCGCTGGCCAGCACATAAAGACACCCACACACACGCACACGCACGCACACAGTTGCAAGCGAAGTCCTACATGTGTGTGTGTGTGTGTGTGTGGTGACTTTGTAATATTATTAGACGGTATTAGTGTGCGACGGCCCCTATACGCCTTGACCGGCCAGCGACTGCGTGCGTTACAACATTTGCTGCCTACTTTTAGGTGACCAAGCGACAGAGACAACAAGCTGTCGCCGTTGCATAGGTGCGAAGAGCACGAAGCCCTTGCAGCTGCTGCAGCAGCGGCAGCAGGCATTGAGGCAGGTTTTCCTCCGAGCGCTAGAAGAAGCCCAGTGGAGCACGACAGCGAAATATAATGCCGCCTGAAACTATGCAATTGCAACTCCAATTACACAATTCCGTTCTGCCTAGGCTTTAGTTTTTAGACCCTGCAGTTTCAAAATGTACAATAGGGTCTGTTAAGTTAGTGCAAGCGAAAGGAAGGAATCATGGTGGACCCGTCGAGCTGAGTCGATTAGCCATGCCCGTCTGTCCGTCCGTCCGTCCGTCTGTAGGAACTCAGCAACTATAAAAGAATATTCGGTATATAGGTTCTCCTATGCTGCCAGCAGATCAATGTTGTTTTAGATTTTTGATATCTCCCCCCTTTTCCGCATCTAATCGCAAAATCGCCACAACAGCCACAATATTAAGGCTACATTCTTGTAATTCGGCATGTATGTAGCCAATTGTATTCTCCATTAGGATAAGAAACAGTGAAGATATGCAGCATACAATTTGCTCGGCTGTGAGTGTTGAATTGAAACACGAACTACAGGGTCTACTGTCCTACTGTCGGTTGCGTCCGACTATAGCCTTCTGTCGGACTGATCTGCCATATCCCTACTGGTTTGTATGTATTTTCTCTTTTTTTAGGGGAGGTTCAACACAAACAGAGCGAAGGAGAGGCAGATAGACAGAGCGAGCGAGCGAGAGAGAGCGCACAAAATTAAATAACACTGTTCTATGCATGCAAGTGACACCTTTAGCCCCCGCCGAGCCGCCCCATCCGATCACTTGTATGGCATCGCCGTTTGGAATGCTTCGCTGCGCGGCGCCCGTACAACGGGGCCTGTCCGTATGGGGAATCTCAACAAGGTAACCAGCGGGCAGGAGCTTAAAAAACGGCACCAGCGGCAGCATTGGCAATTGTATTGAGCAGCGGCGCTTAGCGAAAATGCCGCGTATCATGTGACAGATTGTCTGCGGCAAAGAGGCCAGCGGCGCACGGTGGGCCACAAGCCACTTATTTGCGACAAAATCTCGGCATTAGGCAATCGAAATTTGAAACAAGTGATTTCGAAACATAGCCATTAAATATAAATATTCTTTGCCACAATTGAACATTTGTTTCTAGTTTTTTGATCCCTTAAATCCAGACAGATCACAATAATTATATATCGAGCCCTGTTGGCTATACCATACCAGACTGATTCGTGCCGGGTTACCATACATTTCTAATTATTCGCATTGTCATAAAATAAAATCAAATCAAATACATTTTATATACAGTTTTATAAAACTGTCACACTAAGCGTATCAGCAGTACTTCTTCTTCTTCCCTTTTTACGTGCGCCAGCTGCGCTGCCAATTGCGTAGCTTATATCTACTTTGTTTATTAATCGATTTCAATGCGCTTATCAAAATAGTTGAATATATTAGAAGAGAGTATATGTTCCGAATAATATCATTCTATGTTTAATATTACGCTTGTTAATCAACTTTTGATGTTAAAAAAAAAACACGAAGTTGTGTGAGTTTTATTTATTTTTGGGCGTTAAGGAACCGTGGCATTCAAGGAGGCCTGGCAGACCCCACAAACTATATGTATTCTTGATTAGGAAACTCATCCGCCTTGTCACTTTATATATACACCTAAGCGCCCTTAACACGACTTAACTACTTGACTACACACAGAACACTGTGATTAGCTCGCTGTCTTGATCAGTTCGCGCCAAAAAAAACGCACCACTCCGCTTCTATGGGAGCGCTATCTATGCTTACAGTACAGTATGTCGGTTGCATTGTAGGCGAGGCGGCTACCCGCTGCATTACTTGTAATGCAGGAGGTATGCTTGGAGTTCAAGCAAAAGTGGCTGAGGAGAGCGGCTAAGCGCTGCCTCGGAGCTTATGCATAGAGAGCGGTTCTCACTAAAATCCCCACCACCTACCGCTCCGCTTTTGTAGGAGCGCTTTATATGCGATCCGGCTACCCGCTGCATTACTTGTAATGCAGGAGGTATGCTTGGAGAGCCACCAAGGCGAGCGGCTAAGCGCTGCCTCAGAGCTTATGCATAGA
Organism: Hypselothyrea guttata; assembly: GCA_035045125.1. Classification (NCBI taxonomy): domain Eukaryota; kingdom Metazoa; phylum Arthropoda; class Insecta; order Diptera; family Drosophilidae; genus Hypselothyrea; species Hypselothyrea guttata. Next base: position 10,281 of record JAWNNJ010000728.1, on the reverse strand, counting down.
GAGCGGTCGATGTGTTCTTTATAGGCGAGCCGGCTACCCGCTGCATTACTTGTAATGCAGGAGGTATGCTTGGAGAGCCACCAAGGCGAGCGGCTAAGCGCTGCCTCAGAGCTTATGCATAGAGAGCGGTCGATGTGTTCTTTATAGGCGAGCCGGCTACCCGCTGCATTACTTGTAATGCAGGAGGTATGTTGGAGAGCCACCTAGGCGAGCGGCTAAGCGCTGCCTCGGATCTTATGCATAGAGAGCGGTCGATGTGTGAAATATTTGGTATAAATTAACCTTCATTTTGAATTTAGCCAGACAAACAGACGGACAGAACAACTTTTCCTCCGTTTTGCTGATCAATAATATATGCATAAACTTTGTTTGTCTTTCACGCCTCTTTCTGTCTATTAAATAATTAAATTACATTAGTCGACAAATATTAATGAAGTTGCGACCCCTCATTACTTGATACTTATTTCCGAAGTATGTATTAATTAAAACTACTTTTTGTTGTTGAGTAGGTTATTTATCCAATTTTTCCCATTTTTTGGGCACAGTGTATAAAAGCACGCTACCTCAACTTTAGCCGATGATTATTTTTTGGAATTAAAAAAAATGGAAGTACGGACGGAGTAGATCAGTTGACATGAAGCTTAAGTCAGATGCAACCGACATTGTACTTTAAGTATCAATAATGCACACACAATCGAGCATATTAATTGTTGCATATCTTCAATGTTTCATATGCAATCATAAATTATTATGCCAAGTCACAAGTATATAGCTTTAAAATTGTGGCTGCTAAGACTCTTATATCGTTTATGAGATCTATAAGGCTGCAGGGTTTTTTTTTTTGCCGATTTGGGTTGGAAAGATGGGAGCTATCAAAAATCCAAAACAAACTTGCTCTGCGTACAGCATAGGAAAACCTACGTACCAAAAATGGGCTCTCTTGCTCTTAAAGTTTGCGAAATGTAGGTGTTCATACGGACGGAAAGACAGACGGCTAGATCGACTTAGTTCGTCGTCCTGATCAAGAATAAGTACATATGTGTATATACTTTGTGAGACTTCTGAGCCTTCTTTTGGGTGCAACATACATTTCCCAATTGCACGAAATAAATAGACCGTTTTGTACTATTTTTTAAGTACCAGGTAGTAAAATCAAAGTTTCTGCCGAAACTCAGGTGGTCGCCGCCCATAGTGCAGGGGTCTAGTGTAGAGCAGTACGCGTTGTTCTTGCGAAACCATAATTTTCAAAGCAGGCGACAGTCAAACCACACATATGTACATACACCTAGTATATATAAATACATTTATTCTATAACTGTTTGTCTGTCGCTGCTATTACCAACACCTTCCTTCTGCATTCTCCTTTTCTCTCTGCGTTTTCCGCAAAACGCATCAGCTGTTGGAATACAGCAAATTTTGCTTAAGCTGCATAAATAATGAATATAACCACCAAAGGATCAATATTTGCAAACAAAGAAACCACAGACATATTGTCAGTTCACATAGTTATTGTCCAGAGTACATTTAATCTGTATAACTATAATGTATAACCATAGTTCCTCGTTTTAACCAACTTTAAAGTTGGGTTCGAATACCACCAAAGCTATTGAATTATTAAATGTAACCTTACATAATTAGTGTCCTATGGCAATCTTTTGTTTTGAAAAATCACTCAAAACTCGAGTGCTTTTTTTATATCTTGTGCCCTTATCAATTTATACTGAAAAACATGAAATATTACACATAGATGTTTATTATTTTAAATATCTACTCTCTACCATTATATTTATCTATCTTGAAAAGAGCGTAGAAATCGGTTCTTGATCTAAGAAGTTATTAAAGAAACATTATTGCAGGATTTGCCTCTCTGTAGCCTTGAAATGGGTAAAAAAAAGATTAAAAACTTTGTGAAAACGTCCGTATATATATTCATATTTTATGTTCAAATACAAATATCAATTTTATTTGTAATGGATTATGTTGAAATTTAAATCTTTTGCTATTCAAATACATATGTCCATTTCAACGATGAAAATTGTTTGATGTCTAAAAAGATTTTGCAAATATTACATAAATAAATTAAACCTTATTATATATTAAAATCTAAGAGAATACCAAAATTTTTTGCAAATTCTTTTCTCTTTTCTTTACAAACAAACAAATAAATAGATTTTTTTCTGAATGCTTTTATGGTTCATGGGATTAAGCATTAACTACTAAGGATTGCTGATTAAACTGATAATTGTTACCAATGAATTATAACAAACAAGTATTCAGAATGCAGCAATAAAATACCTTTCGAAATGATAAATTCATTTTGCATTTCGTTTGTGTGGTGCTTAGAAATACAAAATCCTAAGCAGCTTATTACCCACACCTAAACATCTTTTATATATCAAAGCTAAATGCACAAATTGGACTTAAAGAGAGAGACTATAACGCCCTGAATTGGCCTAGCATTTGCAATTTGAACTGTAAAATCGTTTTCCTGATGGAAATATGTTCAATGTGCTTGACTCAAGGAAGTACAATTGACAAGTCAATTGAAAGCAACGAAAAAGAATTGAAAACGCAAATTACACTTGTACTAGATTAAACAAAATAAAATGAATGCAGTTTTAGAATATGTTTACACGTAGGTTATTATTATTATTGTGTTTCCCATACATTTTATTTCTGAGTAAATTTGTAATATTTGAAAATTTCTGCAGGGTTGCCGCAGATAGTTAATATCATAAACATTAATTCGCAATTTGAAAGCTTAAGTAGAGTATAATTCGTTAAGTTTTTACAGATAATAATTACGAAAATCACCGTGAAAACTTAAAGTTAATTTTCGAGCTATTCACAAATTACGGCAATTAGAATTTCTGTTCGTAATATCTTCTTGCCTAAGATATGTAAAAAAAAAAAAAACAATTTAATAATATAATTTAATACAAGTTACACTATTAAGAATAGGTTTAAGTGAGAGCATAATTATATATTAATTGGCTGCTGTGTTAGTTTTACAAACATCAGCTTCAGCTAATTTTATTACCATTTTAGAACATTAAACTGATTTCAATTCGAACAGATACCTTACAAGTTATAGGATGGTTGAGTGCAGGCAAAGTCCTTGTTGCATAATGCATGAGAAAACTTTCATATATTTAATTAAGGTTGCTCAAAATCAGAAACTGAATAACCAACAAATTTGTTAGAGCAGAGTTTTCTAAAAATCAGCTTCATATAAAATACCTAAACAGCACATCAAACCTAATTGAATTACAACGAATACCTTAAAAGTTACAGCAAAATATTTGATGGCATGGTTTCTGTTGCATAACGAAAGGGGCAATTATTATATTTTCTACATGGAGATCATTTATTTTAATTCTTTATAGCTCACTGTAACTATTGTCAGTGACTAATACTTCGTAGCGTTAAGACTTACTACAAATATATAAAATTGTGTATTTTAAAGCCCAGATCATTTATTTGTTATATTTTATTTATTTTGTATACCCTGTGCCCATTTGAAAAATGGGAAAAACAGGGTTAATAACTTTGTGCGAATGTATGTAACAGGCAGAAGGAGGCGTGGCAGACCCCACAAATTATATATTTTAATGTTAACTTTGACCAGATGACGGAGAATTTGATCATACAAATTGAGAAATCAAATTTAAGACTTGGAAAAACCTTACTACAATTTTTGGGTTTCTAGCTTTTACAGTTCATACGGACAGCCGGACATGACTATATCAAGAATATATACAATTTGTGGGGCTGGCACGCCCACTTCTGGGTGTTACACCCATTTTCTATGTGCACTTACTGAATAGACAGCTTGTTACATTTTAAAAGAATAGGGTCATTTCGTTATGCCTACCTCGATTCGCTGTAAATATTTTCGAAAATTCTAAAAAAAAAAGAAAAATTGCTTTAGAAAATTTTGAACCACGTAATGTGTAAATAATGTTGAATAAAGCGTAATAAAGTGAGCTCGTATGAACATGAAATTTACATGCGAAAGCAAAGGACGTGCGCTGTCCAAAGCTGACAAATTCAATTTCAATCAATTTCCATGAAATAACATTGTAATTAACTCTGCACAGATACACCTGTGTGCGTGTGTGCGTGTGGGTGCGTATATGTGTGAGTGTGTGTGTGGGTGTGTGTGTGTGTGTGACAGCACCAACGGCTTGGACGTCAAACGTGTCCTTTTCCAAAGGCGACCACAAAATGGCATAAATGAGCATGAGGCAAGGACGACGGGATGGCGGAGGTGATGATGCGCGAGGGGGAGAGAGTGATGGAGGGGAGGGAAGGGGGGAGAGAGAGCGAGGCCAACAGCCAATGCAACCGCATGCACGTCAATATCGCGCAACGTGCAACAGCAGCGAGAGGGCAAAAAGAAATTTGTTGCAACCTTCATTGTTGCAACGTCACTCACTGCAGAGGAGCTGAAATGTTAACGGCATATTACCATGCCGCTTAATTGCACGCTCCAAAGGGGTGGCTTGGTGGCATGTGGCATGTGGCATGCGACTTGGCAGCATGTGGCATGTGGTATGTGGCATGACGGCAGTTGGGGCTGCTTGCAAATGGCATGCAGGCTGCTTAACTGAAATCTAGGGCACGCAATTTTCGGTAGGCTCGCCTGCGAAACGCGCATACCCCAAAAATACGCGCCACGCCCCCTCGCCGTAGCTATTGACAGCTTTGATGACGTTGCAGAGACAAGACACGATTCAGTCGGGCCTGCTTCGTGTGGTGTGTTCGTATCGAGTAGCGAGTTCGTTTTTCGGGTCTCTGCTGCGACTGCTCCTGACCTGGGCTTGGCCCCCGGACTTGGCAACGGCTTTGACCCCGGTTCCGGCCCTGATGCTGTGCTACACATGATGACAATGACGTCAGCAGCTTGGCGGGTAAACGGCCTCAGTCAGTGGCAGTCACATGTTGCTGCCACACGCAGTCACAACACACAAACAGCATAATATACTACATATGTATTGGTCTTTTGCTGCTTCCTCTTTGCAGGCAGAAAAAAAAAACAGAAAAAAAACTTTAAGTGCTGCCTAAAAGCAGACTACGATTTTGTTCTCTTTGGAGGCAGAACTTTAACGGCTGCTGATGTTTATGTTGGTGTTTTTTGTTTGTTTATTTTTCTTATTATTCGTATTATTGTTGTTATTGTTGCTATTGCGAGTTGACAGTTTATTATTTGTGCCACAAACTTTTCAACTTGCTCGTTTCAAAGCAATTTACCTGAGTTACTGCGCCCTATTAGCAACTTGTTTTCATTTCATTAAGTTGCTCATTAAAACCTGTACTTATAATGCACAAAGCATCTGCCATTAAGTGCTGTAGATAGGCTTTAATTGCACTTGCTTCAAATTTTGTTCAAAAAACTCTTTAAAAAGCATTTCGTTGATGATTTTAATGAATTAACTGCAGCTCGAAATGCGATTCTAAACTGTTTTGAAGCGTCAAGTTAAAAATATAAATAAACAAAACTATGCAATTTATTTTTTTTCTATCGTTATTGTTATCAAATCTGTTTTATCGAACCGATTAACGTTATAAGCGACTAACTAATAATATTTTGTTCATATTCTCTGATATATGGACAGTTGGATAATGTTTTTAAAACATGGCGCCCCAAAATACTCTAAAAAAAATATGGGTTATTTGAATTTGTTTGTCGACCAGTATTTTAGAAAGATTTTTGTACTACGCCAATTTATTCATGATCAAAATAGTTATGGTAGAGGTCGCATGGAATAGTATAGAAGAATAAGTAGTAGTAGTAAAAGTGATGAAAGTATTTCCACGTAATTCCCATTGTAAATGACTCTTTTGAGTCCATTTTCAATGTAAGTATGTTGAAATTCTTTCAGCGTGTTCTTAAACTAAATAAAATTATCAGGAGCATTAAACGTCGTTCCTGAGTTCGTTGTAGAAATTGTTTTCTCTCAAGAAGTAAAATCTTTTTTGCAAAATACTAACACAATTTGCGAAATAAATTTTGCTCCTTAAGAGAAAACAGTTAGCTGCATGATTGTGGCTCTTACCTGTGGATACTCTGTAAATAACACAAATACCTCGTAATTATGCTGAGGATGAAGTTAGACTAATTCTAATATTAAGCTTAATATATTGAAAGTAATTTGTCAGTGTTTTGCATATAAGTAAAATACATCAATTCACAAATTAAATGCAATGACTAAAATAAATACAATCAACAAAATTAATGCAATTGGGAAAATAAATTTAATAAATGGAAATAATATAATTAATAAAACAAATAATAAATAAAATAAGTAAAAATATATTTTCATAAATTTATATATATTTATAATATAAATTTATTTTCAGGTTTTTTCAATATTATCGCTAACATTTTTATATCGTTATCCTTAGGCTTCTTCCCTAGAGGTATATATTTTTCAACAAAATATATCTTTGTAACCATATGTATATAAAAATATGTATGTATCTTTCTTATTCTATGTTGCAACAGTTTAGTTTAAAAAGTAACTTTTAATGCATAACATTGCGCAAAAAGAATTTGAAATATTTATTAAATTGCAGTTTCTGTACATTTTTATATAAATATTTTATATATAATTACAAATTCACAACATAAAATGTAATAAAAAAAAGTTATTTGTTTATTTAATACTTGTGTAAATTAAAACTGAATCTATATTTATAAGATAGAACTAATGCTTAAATTATTTAATTTTGTGCAAATGTATTTAATAGGTAGTTTTTAATTATTTTATTTTAATTAAGAGAAATCAAATCAATGAAATTGTTGTTGGAGAGTGTGACGATATGTCGACGATATATCTCTCGGAATGAGGGAAAATACACGAAATTGTTCTGGTAATTTGCATGGCTTATGGAAAAGAGCACTCATGTACACGATCAAGAGCAATTAAAAAAGCAATTGAGCCACAAGAGCAACGGATGGGATATTTGAGTCGATTTTGGAAACCTGCATAGTCATTTTGTAGGTATACAATCAACCATTATATTTAATAATTCTGAAAACCACATAGAAATTGGTCAGTAAACACAGCGGTTATTAAAGAAACAATATTTACGGTTTTGCCTTCTGATAAAAAAGTAATAAGAAGCATAAAATCATATAATCTTATGATTAATATATTTTAAATTATATTTATTTATGTTTACAAAAAACGCAATGACCTATTCTTGGCTTATGCTTAGATTTGTGCTGCGTTAGCAAAATCGATTTTGGTATTTATCGGGAATAACGAATTCAGCTGATGTTTATAGTACTAGTAAACTGAGTTTATTATGACTATCTGAACTGTGCTTCAAAGTGCTGTGTAGACATAAGTATGTACATATGTGGGTTAAAGTGTGAGATAGGTAACTATCTTCCCTTGTTTTGGGCATTAACTCGCCTTGCCTTTTGACTATATTTTTTTTTATAAAAAGTTTTAGTTTAAAAAAATATTGGGGTTTTTAATATAATACCATAAAATTGTTTTGGGATACTACGAATGAATATTTGTATTTTGGAGTTAACGCCGATAACGCATATCAAAGTGACAATTGGAACTGAAAATGGAATCTAAAAAAAAAGTTGCCACTCAAAAATATTTAGTGTTTTTAATTTTTAGCTAATTTAACGAATCGAATTAGTAATAAATGAAATGTTAATGTTGTACCTAATATTGAAACTTTTTTGAACAAGTGTCTGATATTAATATAAATATTATGTTATATATTGTATATATATATTTATTTAATTTATTTTTACTAATTATAGTCGACATATAAATTCAAAATACACTACAACAGTGTACATTAAAATTAAAATGGAATTTTAGTTTAAGTTGCCAGTATCTGGGATTAAGGTATTTTTAAAATTCCCTAATAAAATAATATGGTAAAAAATAGTCACGTAACACTAGATGTTTTTGTTGAAAAACATTATTACTGTAATAATAATACTGTAATAATTGGCAAAAATTTAAATTTTTGTACGTTATGGCCAAACGGAGGGAAAAATAATGCAAATTGAATTGAACACAATTGAAACACATATTTAAAGTATATTTATGTTAAAAATATCATGTATATAATAAACTTAATAATAAATATATAACTATCCAAACAATATTTTAAGAAACAAAATAAAATAAAATATTAATATATATAGTATAATTACATATATTTAAATGTTTAAAAAACTGTCGTAAATTTGTGTTATTAAATTAAAAAGTTTTTTCAATTTCAATTTTTGATATCTCTTGGTAGATTAATAACTTGCTGGTGATTTTAGTTAAGCGCTTAAAATTAAAATTACTATGAACATAAATATTATTGAATTTATTTATTATTGGATGAATTAAAGCTAACTCTGACTACATCTGCCTTTCGATAAGACCGTTGCAGTGCTCATACGAACGAGCTCAACTTGTCAAGTTTTTGATTTCGAATGCAGTCAAAACTTGATGAGTGGAACTCGAGCATACAACCATTGAGCTATCGTTCTATCTGAACATAAGTATGAACATAAACGTAAACATAAACAGATACAACAGGTTAGGAGCTTGAAAGGAACTTACCCCGTGCAACATACACAAACATGGGACAAACTTGCAACACTGTTCTGGCACCACACACAAAAAAAAGACATGCTTTAAAAAAAATGCAAAAAACTGTTTGGCAACTTGTGCTTGAGTTAAGTGAATAAGTTATTGTATCTGTTAGATATTGTATCTGTGCGATGTTATAGCTATGGCTGGAGCTGGCTAGAACTGGCTGGCTTGAAGACGTATCTGCGACTGATGTTACCAAAAGTGCGAGATTCAAAAAGTAAACCATAACCAGGCGCAACTTGAAGCGCGAACCGTGCTGCTCGCAGCAACAGCGGCAGCGGCAGCGACAGAGGCAGCGACAGAGGCAGCAGCATTATCCTTTGCAGCGTTTGGGATGCTGCCCCAACTTGTTTCGCGGGCATTGTGAAAATTGTTGTTGCTGCTGCTGCTGCTGCTGCTGCTGCTGCTGCTGATGCTGCCTCTTTTTCTCAATGAAATTGAACGCCTCCCAGTCGCACCTTGTGCTGGCTGCAAAATGTAATGCTGTTGCTGCCCCTGTATATCCTGTGAATGAATGCCAGCTATGACGTCATCGGCGATTCTTTCGCTTTCGCTTTCGCTTTCTTTAATGCTGCTGCTCTGCCTCGGCTCACTTGGCGCCACACGAACGCCCGTTCGGCCCAATCGGCCCATTCGGCTCGGCCTCGCCACTAGGTCACTGTGTTAGCAGCGTCAGCATCAGCATCAGCATCAGCATGAGAATCAGCAGACAGCCGCAGCCACAGCCTCTGCCTCTGCCTCTGCCACAGTCTCAGCAGCGGCACAGGCGACTGAGAATCGATGCTGGGTTGCTTGCCCCACGCTGCTGCTCAGGTGGCAAGGGCAGGGGCAGGGGCAGGCTTCGCTGCTGCGGCTGCAGTTCGATGACGAAAGCAATAGCACACTCAAAAAATAAAAAAAACAAAAATCAAATGCTAAATTTAAATTCAAAACAATTTTGAATAAATGTAAGAAAAATAAAATATTTATGCAAATAAAACATTATGAATAATTGAACTGGTCGACAAATATTATTGAAATTGCAATCCTATAAAGATTGATACCCGAATCTAAAGTATCGCTGAGTGCAAAAATGGACATCTGAAATTGATCAAATTGTAGACAATCGATATATACATATATTTATTTATTTATTGGTAGCTGCATATAAGCAGCCAAAAAATCTCATCTATAAGTCGATTCAAGTTATCAATGCTTCAATTGAAAGATATATATTCCCTCATATTCTTTATACACTGTAAAATAATTTCACACAGATACAAGTAACTGATTGCAAGTAGGTTTTTCTTTTTAATTGGCATACAGTTTCCACCTGAAACGTACGTGTTTTTGTTTAAAACATATTATTTATATTTATTTTTTTATCAGTAGATAAACCTATTGAAAATGTTTTGGTATTTTGCATATTATTATTGGTTGCATATTGTTTTAGTTAGAGGTAATAATGCAATAATACTCCATAAATATTTCTATAGTAAAAGAGATTTATTTCTCAGCCTAAAAGATACTTAACAAAAACTGCATGAGTATGTTGTACTATATGAAAGAGTTTATTTAATTTTGTTGGTTTGCCGCTCATAACAGAACAACTACGCAACCAATATAAGCATGAATTATTCAAAAAATTTGGAAATATACATTACTTAGATATATA